>JAOBYG010001130.1:0-13210 GCA_025403545.1 Epizoanthus stellaris | reverse complement strand
AAGGGTATTCGATAGGCGTCATACGGGAATTTGAAAGGGGTCTCATAGGAATTCTATAGCGGTCCCAAGGGAACTCGGCAGTGGTCACAAGAGAAATCGATAGGGGTACAAAGGGAATTCGATAGAGGCGCCAAGGGTCCCAAGGGAATTCGATAGGGCTCCCAAGGGAATTCGATAGGGGTACGAAGGGTCGGAAGGGAATTCGATTGGGGGCCAAAGGTAAATCGATAATGGGTTCCAAGGCAATTCGATAGGGGCGACAAGGGAATTCGGTAGGAGTCCGAAGGGAATTTGAAAGCAGTCCCAATGGAATTCGATGGAGGTCCAAAGGGTCGCTATGGTTTTCGATAGTGGTTGCAAGGAAAGTGTCCTAAGGGAGTTCGATAGGTGTCCCTATGGAATTCAATAGGGGTCCCAAAAGAATTCGACTGCCTTGCAAAGGGGATTCGATAGTGAACCCGAGGGAATTCGATAGTAGACCCAAGGGAAATCGATAGGGGACCCAGGGAATTCGATTGGGGTCTCAACGGAATTCGTTAGGGACCCCAATAGACAATGAACAACCGTCAATGGACAGCGGTAATGCATTTATATTGCGTACTGTCCATGGGTATGTTCAAATACGTATTACAATACTAGGATTCCAGTAACATATATCAGTACATATAATTCGAATTCCCTTTGGACCCCTGTCAAATTTCCTTGGTTCACCTATCGAATTACCTTACGAAACCTATCGTATTCCCTTGGGACCATATCGAATTCCATGGGGATCACTATAGAATTTCTGTGGGGTCGCTAGGGAATTCGATAGAGGTCCCAAGGGAATAGGATAGGAGTCCAAAGGGAATTCGATAGGGGTCCTAAAGGAATTCGATAGGGGTTGCAAGGGAATTCTATAGGAATCCCAAGGGAAATAGAAAATGGACCCAAGGGTATTCGATGGGGGACCCATGGGAATTCGATAGGGATCCCAAGGGAATTCGATAGGGGTTCGAAGAGAATTCGATAGGGGTCCCAATGGAATTCGATAGGCTTCCCAAGGTAATTCGATGGGGGTCCAAAGTGTTGCTAGGGAATTCGATAGTGGTCCCAAGGGTATTTGATAGTTGTCCCAAGGGAATTCCACACGGGTCCCAAGGGAATGCGATAGGGGTCCGAGATACTTTGCAATCGTAGATAAACCGAACAAATATTTGTCAGTGGCTGTATATCATTCAAAAAGTTGAGTAACATATATAGTTTTATACAGAAATCGCATTACAGATTCGCTAGGTTTTTGGTGGTAATTCGATAGGGTCCAAATGGAACCTATGGGATTCGATAGGGGTCGAAAGGGTCCCTAGGGAATTCGATCGGGGTTCCAAGGGAATTCGACAGGGGTTCAAAGGGTCTCAAGGGAATTCGATAGGGGTCCAAAGGCAATTCGATACGGCTCTCATGGGAATTCGGTATGGCTCCCAAGGGTCCGAAGGGAATTCGATTGGATTCCAAAGAAAATTCGATAAGGGTTCCATGGGAATTCGGTAGGATATCCAAAGGGAATTCGATAGGGGTCGCAAGGGAATACGATATGGGTCCGAACGGAATAAGATAGGTTCTCATGGGAATTCGTTAGGGATCCATACGGACACTAGGGAATTCGATAGGGCCCCTAGGGAATTCGAAAGTGAACCTAAGGGATTTTGATAGGGGTCGCAAGGGAATTCGATTGGGGTCCCAAAGGAATTCGATAAGGGTCTCAAGGGAATTCGTTAGGGGTCCAAAGTCTCCCTAGGGAATTCGATAAGGGTCCCAAAGGGATACGATAGGGGTCCAAACGGTGCTTAGAGAATTCGAAAGTGGACCCAAGGTTCTCTAGGGGATTCGATAGGGTCCCAAGGGAATTTGATAGTGGTCCCAAGGGTCCGAAGGGAATTCAACTGGAGTCCGAAGGGAATGCGGTAGAGGCGCCAAGGATCCCAAAGGAATTCGATAGGGTTCCCAAGGGAATACGACAGGGGATTCGATTGGGTTACAAAGGCAATTCGAGACGGGTCCCACGGGAATTCGGTAGGGTTCCAGAGGGACCCTTGCGAATTCGATAGGGGTCGAGGGGGTGCCTAGGGAATTCGATAGAGGTCCAAAAGGTGATTAGGAAATTCGAAAGGGGTCCCAAGGAATCGATAGGGGTGCCAAGGGTCCCAAGGGAATTCGATTGGAGTCCAAAGGAAATTCGATAGGGACGCCAAGGGCCCCAAGTCTATTCGATAGGGGTCCTAAGGGAATACGATAGACATGCCAAGGTCCCAAGGAAATTCCATAGGGGTCCCAAGGGAATACGATATGGGATTCGATTGGGTTGCAAAGGCAATTCGTGACGGGTCCCATGGGAATCCGGTAGGGTTCCAAAAGGATCCTGGTGATCCCAAGGCTCCCAAGGGAATTCGATTAGCTTCCAGAGGAAATTCGATAGGGGTCCCATGGGAATTTGGTAAGGGTCCTAAGGGAATTCGGTAGCAGTCCCAAGGGAATTCAAATGGGGTCCCAAGTCAATTCGATACGGGTCCCAAGTGAATTCGATGGAGGTACAAAGGGTCGCGAGGGAATTGGATAGCGGTGACAAGGGAATGTCATAGGGCTCCGACGGAAATTCGATTGGGGTCCCAAGGGAATTCGATAAGGCTCTCAAGGGAATACGATAGGGGTCCGACAGAATTCAATAGGGGTCCCAAGGGTCCCAAGTGAATTCGATAGGGGCCCGAGGAAATTCGATAGTGGAGCCAAGATAATTCGATAGGGGTCCCAAGGGAGTTCGATGGGGTTGCCAAGGGAATACGATAAGGGATTCGATTGGGTTCCAAAGCCAATTCGCTACGGATCCCATGCGAATTCGGTAGCGGTCCAAAGGGACCCTAGGGAATTCGATAGGGGTCGAAAGGGTCCCTAGGGAATTCGATAGGGTTCCCAAGGGAGTACGATAGGGGTTGAAAGAGTCCTTAGGGAATTCGATAGGGGTCCCAAGGGAATTCGATTGGGTTCCCAAGGGAATTCGATAAGGTTCTCAAGGGAATTCGTTAGGGCTCCAAAGGATTCCTAGGGAATTCGATAGGGGTCATAAGGCAATTCGGTAGGTGCCAAGCAAATTCAAAACTGGTCCCAAGGGAATTCGATAGGGGCCCCGTCGGAATTCGAAAGTGGACCCAAGGGCATTCGATAGGGTCCCAACGGAACACGATAGGGGATTCGATTGGGTTGCAAAGGCAATTCGATACGTGTCCCATGGGAATTCGGCAGGGGTCCAGAGGGACCCTAGAGAAATCGATAGGGGTTCCAAGGGAATTCGATAGGGGCCCCGAGGGTATTCGACAGTGGACCCAAGGGAATTCGATAGGGGTCCCATGGGAAAACTTTAGTGGTCCAAAGGGTCCTTAGGGAATTGGATAGGGGTTCCAAAGGTCCCAAGGGAATTCGATTCGGTTGCAGAGGAAAGTCGATAGGGGTCCCATGCAAATTCGGTAGGGGTCCCAAAGGAATTCGATAGGAATCCCAAGGGAATTCGAAACGGGTGCCAAGGGAATTCGATGGAAGTCCAAAGCGTCGCTAGGGAATTCGAGAGTGGTCTCAAGGGAATTTGATAAGGGTCCCAAGGGAATTCGATTGGGGACCCAAGGGAATTCGATAAGGGTCGCAAGGGAGTTCGTTATGGGTCCAAAGGGGCGCTTGAGATTTCAATAGTGGTTCCAAGGGTGCTAGGGAATTCAATAGTGGTCCTAAAGGGATTCGATAGGCGCCCCAAGGGAATTAGATATGGGTCCCAAGTTAATTCGAAAGGGGTCCCAAGGGTCCCTACTGGATTCAATAGGGGATTTATTATTATTATTATTATTATTATTATTAATTCTATAGTGGTTCAAAGAGAATTCGATAGGGGTCCTAAGGGAATTCGATAGGGGACGAAAGGGTCCCAATTTAATTCGATTGGTTTCCGAAGGGAATTCGCTAGGGATCCAAACGGACCCTAGGGAATCCGTTAGGCGTGCCAAGGTAATTCGGTCGGAGTCGCAAGGGAATTCAATTAGGGACGAAAGGGTGCCTAGAGAATTCGATTGGGATCCCAAGGGAATTTGATATAGGTCTCAAAGATCTTCGTTAGTTCTCCACAGGATTCCAAGGGAATTCGATGGGGGTCCCAAGGGAATTCGATAGAGGTTCCAAGTGAATTCGATACGGGTCCCAAAGGAAATTCGATAGGGGTCCCAAGGAAATTCTGTAGGTATCCCAAGGGAATTCGATACGGTTCCCAAGGGAATTCGATAGCGGTCCCAAGGAAATTCGATGGGATTCCAAAGTATCGCTAGCGAATTCGAAAGTGGTCCCAAGGGAATTTGATAGGATTCCCAAGGTAATTCCATAAGGGTCCCAAGCCAATGCCATAGGGTTCGAAGATACTTTACCATCGTACATAAACCGAACAAGGGCAATATATTCGTCAGCGATTGTGTGTCATTCTTAGATATTAGAAGCGTTTATTGTCAAATGGACGCTTGTTCCGTTTCGGAAATTTGGGTAAGATAGATACTTTTGTACAGAAATCGCATTACAACTTAGCTAAGTTTTTGGTGGGAAATCGATGAGGGTTCCATCGGTCCCTGTGGATTTCGATAGGGTTCCCAAGGAAATTCGATAAGGTCTCAAGGGAATTCGTTAGGTTCTCAAAGGGACCCTAGGGGATTCGATAGGGGTCAAGAGGTTCCCTAGGAAATTCGATAGGGGTCCCAAGGGTCCCAAGGTAATTCGATTGGGGTCCAAAGGGAATTCGATAGGGGTCCCATGGAAATTAGATAGGGTTCCCAAGCGAATTCTATAGGAATCCCAAGAGAGTTAGATACGGGTCCCAAGGGAATTCGAAGGATATAGAAAGGGTCGCTGTGGAATTCGATAGTGGAGGCAAGGTAATTTCGAAATTTTGAAAATTGTGTGAATTTTTAAATTTTTAAATATTGAAATTTTGAAGTTTTAAATTCAGAAATTTAGAAATTTAGAAATTTGGAAATTTGGAAATTTGGAAATTTAGAAATTTAGAAATTTAGAAATTTAGAAATTTAGAAATTTAGAAGTTTAGAAATTTAGAAATTTAGAAATTTAGAAATTTAGAAATTTTCATATTTTGATATTTTTAAATTTTTTAAACTTTGTAATTTTGTAAATTTTCTAATTTTGTAAATTTTTAAATGTTTAAATTTGGTAGATTTTGTAATTTTGTCAATTTTGTCAATTTTTTAATGACGGTAACGACGCTTACGACGCTAACGATGCTGACGACGCTGACGGCGCTAACGACGCTCACGACGCTAACGACCCTAACGACGCTAACGACGTGTACTAATCCGTATCTCACATCTTGCAACCGTACCTCACTTCTTGCAAACCATCTTCCCCGCCCTACAATCCTTCTACAGAGGATTGTACATTATATATTCTTTAGGAATCGATTTATTTTGTTTGTGGGCCCTGTCTTTGCTATTTCTATCATTTTGTCGTGGTATCTCTTTGGCGTTTGCTCAGATACAATATTTTCAGTGTTCTTCAAACTTTGCTACACGAAGTATCTCTATCTCTATTTATGGATTTGTATCTTACAAAAGTTAATAAAAATGTTAGAATTTTATTCCGTCATATTTTGATAAACTATCAAAATATGTACTTTTATGTGCAGCACCACAGCGCAAACAACGTTTTTCAACTGCAAGTGCTTTTACATTTCTTGTTAGAGAGAAATTTGTCGACCAAAAGTTCAGCTCTAGACATCCTCGGAGACCCAGGGGCAGTCCGTAAGGGCGAGAGAACATTCGGAGGCGCGCGACACGGGGGTTAAACAAATTCGGAAGAACAAAGAGGAGCCCCTGGGGTCATTATCTTAAATAAATAGTTCTTGGGTCGTTCAACCGCATTACACGGGTGAGCACTTTCATCAATTAAAAATATAAATACAGCGCAACCGAAACTAATTAGCGAACATCATGTCCATTGTTCAGGAGAGAAGATAATGAGATAAATGTTGACAGACATGAAATTTTCGCAAAGCCTGGGATCGGAGTGAAGTTGCGAGGAATGCACGAACATTCGAACAACGTTTATCACAGTTTTTTCAGAATGTGAATTCTGACAAAGATACTTTTATTTGAAAGAAGATGAGTGTAACTTTGAAGAAGAACACTCATGACTGTTGCCGACTTTGCGCCATTGAATTTGAAAACGAGGGAAAAAAGTGCAAATGAACTATTACTCATTACTGGCGGATTTGTTTATATATTTGAAAGTGTATTGGGAACGACATTTTATAGTGTCGGCGAATGGACTGGCGGGGAAATCATTCCCAAGGGAATTCCATAGGGGTCCCAAGGGAATTCGATAGGGGCCCAAGATACTTTACAATCGTACATAAACCGAACAAACGCAATATATTTGTCAGTGGTTGTATATCATTCCTAGAGTTTAGAAGCTTTTATTATCAAATGGACGCTTGTTCTGTTTCGGTACGTTTAGTACCATAGATAGCTTTATACAGAAATCGCATTACAGCTTCGCTATGGAATAATATATGGGTCCCAAGGGAATTTGATAGGGGTTCAAAGGGTCCCTATGGAATTCGGTAGGGGTCCCAAGGGAATTCGAATTATAGGTACTGATATATGTTACTGGACTCCTAGTATTTTAATGCGTATTTGAACATACACATGGAGAGTACGCAATATAAATGTATTACCATTGTCCATTGACCGTTGTCCATTGTCGATAGGGGTCCCAAGGAAATTATATAGGGATCCCAAGGGAATTCCATAGGGGTACCAAGGCAATGCGATAGGGGTGCCAGATACTTTACAATCGTACAGAAACCGAACAAACGCAAATGCATATTACATGAAATGAGAAGATATTTTGGTAAAAGCGAGTGCTTTAAATGAGACAGTATTTTGCCCTTACTCTTCTCATTGAAAATAGAGTCTTTTGCTGCAGCTTGACAACTCAGACAGCTCAAACATTTAAGTTTACCTCAAATGGTCCCCGGCGTGTTTCCAGCAATAATTACAAAGTTTTTCTCTGAAAGCCGCTCCGAATCACATAAAATTATTTTACACTTGAAATAGCGTCTCTGGCGTTAGTGTACATTTAAGTAGCAGTTTCACTTAAATAACTTCAGTTTTTAAAGATCTCATTGCAACAGCAATAGGTAGTCATTTTGTAAAAAATGCAACTACTTCATACTAACAACTGCGAAAACGCAAAACACAATATATATTTTGAAAGGGAATTGCCGGACGACTCAGGTGGAAGTGGATTACATTTCGCCAAATTTGAGTAAATTTCCTTTGCTGTGTCGAGACGAATCATGTTTATTTGTAATCTGTTTCTATCGGCGATATCCCGCTTGTTGCTAAAAAACCATTGATTCCTTCTTGATATCTGGAGTATTTTCTACAACAAGAATTTCATATTACATGATATGAGAAAATATCTTGGTAGAAGTGTGTTCTTCAAATGAGTCAGTATTTTGCCCTAACTCTTCTCATTCAAAATAATCTCTTTTGCTGCAGCTTGACAACTCAGACAGCACAAACATTTTCGTTTATCTCAAATCGTCCCCGGCGTTTTTCCAGCAATAATTACAAAGTTTTTCGGTGAAAGCCGCTTCGAATCACATAAACTGATTTTACACTTGAAATAGCGTCTCTGGCGTTAGTGTAGATTTCAGGAGTAGTTTCACGGAAATAACTTCAGTTTCTAAAGATCTCATTACAACAACAGTAAGTCCTCATTTTGTCAAATATACGGCTACTTCATACTAACAACTGCGAAAACAAGTGAAACTGCTACTTAAATGTAAACTAACGCCAGAGACGCTATTTCAAGTGTAAAATAATTTTATGTGATTCGAAGTGGCTTTCAGAGAAAAACTTTGTAGTTATTGCTGGAAACACGCCGGGGACGATTTGAGGTAAACGAAAATGTTTGTGCTCTCTAAATTGTCAAGCTGCAGCAGAAGACTTTATTTTGAATGAGAAGAGTAAGGGCAAAATACTGTCTCATTTCAAGCAATGACTTTGTACCAAAATATCTTCTCATTTCATGTAATATGCAATTCCTTTTGTAGGAAATACTCGAGGTATCAAGAGAGAATCAATGGCTTTTAATTAACAAGCGGGATGGCGCGGATGGAAATGGATTACAAATAAACATGATTTGTCTCGAAAGAGCAAAGGAAATTAATTCAATTTTGGCAAAATGTAATCCACTTCTATCCGTGTCGTCCGGTGATTCCCTTGCAAACTATATATTGTGTTTTGCGTTTACGCAGTTGTTAGTATGAAGTAGCTGCATATTTGAAGAAATGACGACTTATTGTTGTTGCAATGACATTTTTAATTAACTGAAGTTGCTTCCGTGAAACTGCTCCTTAAATATACACTAACGCCAGAGACGCTATTTCAAGTGTAAAATAATTTTATGTGATGGGAAGCGGCTTTCAGCGAAAAATGTTGTAATTTGTGCTGTCTGAGTTATCAAGCTGCAGCAAAAGAGTTTATTTCAAATGAGAAGAGTAAGGGGAAATAATGACTCATTTCAAGAACTCGCTTCTACCAAAATATATTTTCATTTCATCTAATATGCAATTCTATTTTTAGGACATACTCCAGATATCAAGAGGGAATCAATGGTTTTTAACTAACAAGCGGGATGGAGTGGATGGAAATGGATTACAAATAAACATGATTTGTCTCGACAGAGCAAAGGAAATTGCCTTTGGAACCCTATCGAAATCCCTTGGGACCCTTGGGGCCTCTATCGAATTCCCTTTGAACCCCAATCGAATTCCCTTGGCACCCCTATCGAATTCCCTAGGGACCCTCTCTACCACTATTGAATCCCCTAGGGTCCCTTTGGGCCCCTAAGGGAATTCCCTTGACCCCCTTATCCAATTTCCTTTGGATCCCGATCGAAATCCGCAGGAACCGTTGGAACCCTTTCGAATTCCCACCAAAAACTTGGCGAAGCTGGAATGCGATTTCTGTATAAAACTATCTATGTTACTCAACCTTCCGAAGCGGAACAAGCTTCTAAACTCTAAGAATGATATACAACCGCTGGCAACTATATTGCGTTTGTTCGGGTTATGTACGATTGTACAGGGGTCCTTGGGACCCCTATCGAATTCCCGTGGGACCCTTATCAAATTCCCTTGAGACCCCTATCGAATACTCTTGAGACCCCCTCTTGAATTCCCTTGGGACCCATATCCAATTCCCTTGGGACCCCATCGAATTCCCTTGGGTGCACTATCGAATTCCCTAGGGAGCCTTAGGAACCCGACCGACAATAGACAACGGTCAATGGTAATGGATTTAAATTGGGTATTCTCCATGCGTATGTTCAAATACGCATTACAATAGTAGGAATCCAGTAACATATATCAGTTCATATAATTCGAATTCCCTTGGGACCCCTATCGAATTCCATATTGGCCCTTTGAACCCCTATCGAATTCCCTTGGGACCCATGTCGAATTGCGTATGGACCGCAATCGAATTCCGTTGGGAACCACATCGCGAATTCTCTATAATGCTATCGGTTGCTATACAACCGTTGACAAATATATTGCGTTTGTTTCGGTTTAGGTACGATTGCAAAGTATCTTGGACCCCCATCGTATTCCCTTGGGACCCCTATGGAATTCCGTTGGGCTCCTATCAAATTGCCTTGCGACCACTATCGAATTCCCTTGGTACCCCCATCGAATTCCGTTGGGCTCCTATCAAATTGCCTTGCGACCACTATCGAATCCCCTAGCGTGCCTTTGGGACTCCATCGAATTCCCTTGGGAGCCTATCGATTTCCCTTGGGACACCTACCCAATTCACGTGGGACCCTTATTGAATTCCTAAGGTACCCCCATCGAATTCCCTTGGGTTTCCTAAAGAATTCCCTTGGGAACGCTATCTAATTCCGATGGGACCCCTATCGAATTCCCTTTGGACTCCTATTGAATTCCCTTGGGACCCCTATCGAATTCCCTAGGGACACTTTGAACCCCTAACGAATTCCCTTGAGAGCCTTATCAAATTTCCTTGGGGCCCCTATCGAAATCCGCAGGGACCATTGGAACCTCTATCGAATTCCCAGCTAAAACTTTGCGAAGCTCTAATGCGATTTCTGTATAAAACTCTCTATGTTATTCAACTTTCCAAAACGGAACAATCATCCGTTTGACAATAAAAGCTTCTAAACTCTAAGAATGATATACAACCGCTGACAAATATATTGCGTTTGTTCGGTTTATGTACGATTGCAAAGTATCTTGGACCCCTATCGCATTCCCTTGGGACCCGTATGGAATTCCCTTGGGATTCCTATAAAATTTCCTTGGGACCACCATCGAAATCCATTGTAGCCCCATTCGAATTCCGTTGGGTTCCTCATATAATTACCTTGGGACTCCTATCGAATTCCCATGGGACCCATATCGAACTCCCTTGGGACCACTATCGATTTCCCTTGGGAACCCTATCGAATTCCCTTGGTTCCCCTATAGAATTCCCTTGTGTTTCTTATAGAATGCCCCTGGGAACCCTATCGAACTCCCTTGGGTCCGCTATGGAATTCCCTTGGGACTCCTATCAAATTCCCTTGGGACCCCTATCGAATTCCCTTGGTTCCCCTATGGAATTCCCTTAGGACCCCTTTCGCATTCCCGAGCGACCCACGGGACCCCATTCGACAATGGTCAACGGAAAATGGACAATGGCAATGCATTTATATTGCGTACTCCCCTATCGAATTCCCTTGGGACCCCTATCGAATTCCTTAGGGACCCCTATCAAATCCCTATGGAATTTCCTTGTGACCGATATTGACTTCCATAGCGAAGCTGTAATACGAACTCTGTATAAAACTATCTATATTATTCAACTTTCCGAAACGGAAGTCCATTTGACAATAAAAGCTTCTAAACTCTAAGAATGATATACAATCGCTGACAAATATACTGCGTTTGTTCGGTTTAGCTACGATTGCAAAGTATCTTCCACCCCTATCGCATTCCCTTGGGACCCCTATGGAATTCACTTGGGACTCCTATCAAATTCCCTTGGGACCACTGTCGAAATCCCTAGTGAGCCTTTAGACGCCGATCGAATTCATTTGGGTCCCCTATCGAATTCCCTTGGGTCCCCTATCGAATTCCCTTGAGACCCTATCGAATTCCCTTGGGAGCAGCGGGGCCACTAACAAATTCCCTTTGGACTCCAATCGAATTCCCTTGGGACCCGTATCGAATTCCCTTGGGACCGCTATCAATTCCACTAGAGACCCCGGGACCCCTATCGAATTCGGTTGGGACCCATATCGAATTCCTTTGGGAGCCCTATCGAATTCCCTAGCGACCCTTTGGACCTCCATCGAATTCCCTTGGGACTCCTTTCAAATTCCCTAGCCCTTGGAACTCCTACCGAATTCTCTTGTGGCCCCTCTCCATTTCCCTTGTGACCAACTATCTAATTCCCTTGGGACCGCTATAGAATTACCTTCAGACGTCTTTCGAATTCCCTCATGACGCCTATCGAATTCCCTTGGGTCTTTATCGAATTCCCTTGGGATGGCGCGGATGGAAATAGATTATAAATTAACATAATTTGTCTCGACAGAAGAAAGGAATTTCACTCAATTTTGGGATTATGTTATCCACTTCCATCCGTGTCGTCCTGTAATTTCCTTGCAAACTATATATTGTGTTTTGCGTTTTCGCAGTTGTTAGTATGAAGTAGCTGCATATTTGACAAAATGACAACTGATTGTTGTTGCAATGAGTTATTTTAAAACTGAAGATATTTCCGTGAAACTGCTCCTTAAAATGTACACTAACGCCAGAGACGCTCTTTCAAGTGTGTTTCGAAGCGGCTTTCGGCGAGAAACTATGTAATTATTGCTGGAAATACGCCGGGGACGATTTGAGAAAAACTAAAATGTTTGTGCTGTCTAAGAAGTCGAGCTGCAGCAAAATAGTTTATTTTGAATTACAAGAGGAAGGGCAAAATAGTGTACACTTAAGAGGCAGTGGCTCGGAAAAAAATTCAGTTTTTATAAATCTCGTTGCAACAACGATAAGTCGTCATTTTCCCAAATATGCAGCTATTTTATAGTGACAAATGCGGAAACGCAAAACACAATATGTAGCTTTCAAGGAAACCGCAGGAGGAAACGGATGGAAGTGGATTACAATTTCATAAAAAACTGAATGATTTTCCTTTGCTCCGTCGAGACAAATCATGTCATTTGTAATCCATTGCCATCGGCGCTAGTGCGCTTATTATTGAAAAACTATTGATTCTCTTTTGATATTTAGAGTAGTTCCTGCAAATAGAACTGTATATTAGATGAAATGAGAAGATATCTTTGTAAAAGCGAGTTTATGGAACGTCTCATTGTTTTGCCCTTAAGCTACTCATTCAAAATGAACCATTTTGTTGCAGCTCGACAACTTAGACATCATAAACATTTTCAGTTTATCTCAAATCGTCCCTGGCGTGTGTCCAGGAATGAATACCAAGTTTTGGACAGGAAGTCGTTTCGAATAACAGACAATTATTTTATACTTGAAAGAGCGTTTCTGGCCTTAGTGTACACTTAATATGCAGTGTCGCGGAAATACTTCAATTTTTAAAAATTTCATTGCAACAACGATAAGCAATGCATCCGAAAGACAATACGTGATCAATGCTCTTGAGGACAACGGTTACACTAAAGGGTTCATAAACAGCTGCTCAAGACAATCTAAAGCAACAAGCACTCCACGTGCACATGAGAACAAAGGTTTGGTTGTTCTGCCGTACATTCAAGGTGTTTCTGAAAAGTTAGCAAGAGTATTGGGGAGACATGACACCAATGTTGCGCACAAACCCATCAAAACTCTGGGAATAATTCTGAAGAAGCCGAAGGACAAAGTCAGCAAAGATTCATCCACTGCCGTCGTGTACAAAATTAACCGCAGTGATTGTGATAAAGTCTACATCGGCCAAACTAACCGCGCGCTCAAAACCAGAACCAAAGAACTTAAACGTGCCGTTTTCCTGGAAGACAAAAACTCTTTGTTGTCGCAGCACCAAGTCCAAACTGAACACGATTTTGACTTTGAGAACGTGCATATCATTGATCGTTGCCAACAATGGTCGGGAAG
>JAOBYG010001129.1:0-23099 GCA_025403545.1 Epizoanthus stellaris | reverse complement strand
GTCTTGGCATTAGCAAATCTCTCTTCCTGCCCCTCTACATGGGCAGCAACTTCCTCTTTGCTAATATAGAAGAATGTTGCTGGCTTGGATATCCATAAAGTGTTTGTTGTCTTGCTTGCATTTGGCCAAATAAGCCCCCAATGCCAAAGTAGCTATCACAAGAACCACAATTACCACCGAGAATATAACTACTCCCTCTGGCTCTGGTCCCATGAGTGTTTGCTATCGCGAGCTCTGTGATATGGTTGAGACTCCTGGTTATGTCCTCAGAAGATTTGTTACTGTGGAGCGCCGCCTGATAAATCTTTGCGTAGTTGGTTAATGCCTCTTCTCCTTGAGATATGAAATAATTTCTGGACGTCATTACATGGTCATCAACCGCGGTACTATACATAAAAAAACAGCAATAATCTTTCCATAATCAAGGGAAAGCAAAGTAATTTGACCAGTTTGCGGATTTACGTTCGGTTGGGAACAATGACCTTTGTGTAATGTCCTTTGACCGACATCCTGGACACGCGGCCGCTGAATACGTCGCTGGTACTGTCGTTTCTGAGGTAAGTCAGGATTGTGCTGGTGTTCGACATGAATGTCACCAAAGCCTGCTGGGTGAGTGTGGTGTTTGTCATGTAGCACGGCAAAATGATCTTCGACTCAACAGATTTCACTGTCGGCGGCACAATGTACGAGCCTGTGCACAGCGTGTGGCCGTAGGTGTTTCCCATCAGGATCTTGAAAAAGTCCTGCATCACAGACACATGATTGTCCTGGTACTCAAGCACGTTGCTGGTTGATGGGTCAATTCCGCTCACCAAATGCATTTTGTTTCTGGTTCCTGGCGATGTGTCCAGCATGAACAGGAGATCATTTCCGCGCGGTATCATCACCATACATGTCATAGCCGGTTCTGTTGTCGGATAAAATCCTATCACATACGACTTCATGTATGTTGTCACTGTGGCGACAAGGATGAGTGCATTTATCTCATTGATGTACACCAATTCAAACACAACGCCGGTTAGGGCACTGCTCGAGCTGCCGGTGTCCGGATCTTTAAACACGACCTTGGTCCCAATCACCATTCCAACTCTGTTACTGCCCAGTGAAGGCGGCAGAACATAGGCAACGGGCTCATTGCTGCTGTTGAACTTCGTGGTGAACGTGTTGTTGGACCATTTGATGCCTTCCATTTGGAGTGCTGGGGACATTCACTAAACACAGGATGCACTGTAGTGGCACATAGCAAATGTCTTCTCTTCCAGGCCAATGAAATGACTGTGCTGGGCCGTGTGGGTGCATGAATGAAACAAGCACATCTCCTTCCTCTTCAGATATCCCTCTTATGTGGCCAACCCACCATTTTCCATCATACAAACAGCCAACAAACTTTCCAATCTCACAGTCCTTTAAGCTAGGTCTTCTACTCACTCCTCCAGTCTGGCACTCTGCATTTTCTCCAAGGTCATCTTCATAGACTGCTGCCTCAAATGAGTGTTCATTATCACCAGATACTCTCTGTACCAGCAATTTCTTGTTGCCTTCAACTGGAATGTAGCAATGATGGCTTCTGGTACCAGCCACTGTCTTGGCATTAGCAAATCTCTCTTCCTGCCCCTCTACATGGGCAGCAACTTCCTCTTTGCTAATATAGAAGAATGTGATGTTCTGAATGTGCACTTGTTCCCATTCAAACAGATCCTTTGGTGTTAGAATATGGCCACTCACAGTTGCTTGTAGGCTGGCCTTTGCAGCTTCCCTCTTCACAGTTCCACCAACACCATCACATGCATTCTTACCATGGCTTGTGGCAAAAAAATGCCATTCTGCAGCCAGATTAAAATCTTCCTGGTGAAATATGAGGTTGCAAAAATTCTTGTAATTTTTGTACTGTGAAGCAGCACCATCTGAGAAGTAACAAATTTTTTTGAGTCCTGGGTGAGTTAACTTCAAATGAGAATTAATATCTTGCAAGAACCTGTGGACTGTCACAGTGTCATGTTTCAAGTAGTCACTAATAACACACATACTGGTGTGCTGGATGACTCCATCTTTCTTAAAGTAGGCAACAAAGGGGTGAAGCGTTGCCTGGCTATTGTCCCAATGAAATCCTTGGGCAGCATCCTGGACAATAAAGCTGTAATTCTCTGCAAAATCAAGAATCATTATCAGTTCATCATCTGCAAGATTTTCTTTCAAAGTTGAAAGGTAGTGGGACTGGTATTTTGCAATGAAGTGGTGAGTTGTTAGTGTATCAGTCTTGGCAACAAGAGCATCCAGAAATTCGTGAATTGGCATACTGCAGTCTTGGAGTGTAGTTCGATCTGTTGTGACCCACTGCTTGTAATGCACAACTTCTTCTGAGTACATATCATTTAGTCCACAGACTGTTTCCAAGAAAGATATCAATTCTTCACATCCTGGACATTTTGGGCATCTGTGGATCATACATACTTTGGAATTGACAGAGCATACAAGTTTTTCCATGAGATCATGGTATGTGATCCGAACATTTGTTGGCAATGCACTTAGCATAAGTTTAACATTCTGATGAATTGTGCATACACATACTGAATGTGTTCCTCTGCAGCCAACAGTGATACAATGTAATGGTCGGAGAGAGCAGAATTTTGACAGGCCGATCTTATCTTCTGGATATTTAGCTTTGTAGTTCTGATAAACTTCATTCAGGTTGAGAAGTAGAAGACGTTTCTGTTTACTAACTCTTTTTCCATCTGGGCCCTTGACAGACTTACAGTCTTTTAATGCTCGTCCTCCTCATAATAAGCTTTCACTCTTTCTTCCACATCCTTTGACAACTGCTTTCCAGCTCTTGGTTTTGGCTCTGCCAGTACTCCACTTTCCTTTTTTAGTTTTCTTGCTTCTTTTACTTTGTATTCTGTGACATTAAATTCTTGCATAGCTTTGGCAATAGTCCAGCTTTCTGGTGCCAGAGTAAGCAGTTGAATCTGCTTTTGAATTGGAGATACTTCCAACTTTTCCTTTAGAAGAATGACCAGTCTGTCCATGTCCTGACAGTGACTGCATTGACTGGTCTGTGGCAGTTGTTTGGTCAACTTTCCAGGTGGTATTTCGAGAACTTTGGCCACTTTTGTTGAAACAGTGCTTTTGATTTCATCCACCTTTCTTTTGCCATAGGACAATTTGTTTTGTTCACTTATTCGGGTCGGTTTCAAAGGTGAAACGCCAAGTTCAGTGAAACTCTTGTTCAGTGCCTCCTCATCAAATGCCTGAGAGAATTCACCAGAGGATTCAGAATCAAGGACATCTTCAACCTCCTCAGATACATGCACAACAGTTTCCGCTTCATGTCTTGCTTGGGCTTTTAAATCTAAGTAACAGTTGTAACACAACTTTTGACCAGGCTTCATTAACTTTAAAACATTTTTCGTTTTATTTAATTCAGTAGTATCAGCAATTTCGAGGGTCTTGAGGTTCTTGGTCACTCTTTTCTTGTGGTGCTTTGCAGGGTCACAACAGCACTTCTGCAGGAATGTGTACTTTTCAAGAAGTATTTGTTGATGGTGCAGGCACAATGTCCCATTCTCATCCACTTCAACATTTGATCTAAGCTTCAAAAGCTCTCTTGCACTGTAATCAAGTTCGCTGACTTTTATTAAATCTTGTTTCCTAGTAATAAAAAAAATGAACTTTTTTGTTACATTTATATTGTTTATGAGTTGGTTTGAAAAGAGAATATTAATTATTATTATAGTATAAATTAAAAATAGTATTTATTTTATAGCTGTAAGATGGCAGTTAGCTAGGGTTAGGTTACAATTCCCTAACCCTTAACCACTGTTACATGCCATCATCTGAAAGCAGAACTTCGACTATACAGTTTTAATATGTATATTCTGGGTGATGCATGAATTTTTATTTTTTGGGGGATAATTTGTTTACCAGTAATCTTGAGGCATAAAAGTTGTGTGATCTCACAGCGGTTCATATTGGAATTTAATAATTATTAAGAACTAAAATTTAAAATAGTTTGGTAGGAAATTTAAGTGTTCTCCATGTTAGGGATTTTAATTACGCAAGTGTTTGATCCTTTTAACCCTTGATACTGTACTTACATTGCACAGCTAGTTATAAGCCTATTTAGCTTCCAAACAAACTTTAATATAATTTTGACTTTTGTTCTTCCAATCAACAAAGATTATTTCTTTGAATAAGCAGTTGTGGGTACATGTATTTAACAAAATCTTCTCTGCAAAATATATTGAGATCATAATTTAACTTTATCTAATTGCAATTTACAAGAAAATACATTAACAATTATTATTAAGTACATACATACCTGCAAAATTGTGTCCTATGACATTCACTTTCTTCAGAGCCAAAGGAACAAGGAGTGAGACTAGTAGCCATAATTATATGTAGCTGATACAACTTTCTTGGTTTTACTTAACTCAGTGAAAATGGTTATAAAACTCTGTCTATTTATGCAGTAGAAAAGGAAGTAACAAACTGACTAAAAGACTAAATTTGGTTTGGTCACACAACATTCCATTACTAGGAGTAACACTTGTGTGGGTTTATCATTTCCTTGAGGTAATTCCTGCTACAAATTATGACCTTCCTGTAGGAGGTTTAATTAAGGTCCTGCCCAAAGGAAGTACTAAAATACTAGACATGTTTGCACATCACAAGCACAACTAATTTTAGATGAGGATTTCGTGACCCAGTCACAATTGCGTGTTTTCACTTTTTGAAACAGTTGTAATGAATAGATGTAGCTCCAAGATATTGAATTTAGATCTAGTTGCTTGCACTTGCAGTACTAGTAGTCAGTAAGATTACAGTACTATCAAATAGACTCATGCTGAGTTTTCTTTTGCAAGACAGGAAACTGTAAATGCCCACGGGGTCAAAGGTAAATTTATTCATGTCTGGTACCCAGGCTTCTATTAGAATCTGTAAATAAATACTTGTACATTTAAGGACCATTAATGATAATACCAGACTGCACTTTAAATGATTTATTATAAGAATAATAATCTATAATTGTTATTTTAATCATATTTTTATTACAATATAATTATTACAGTACAATTCTTATTAATCCAGAATCCACGGGGGTCCCTCACCTGACTATACTAGGGGTATGAATTTACCTTGAAGCAGTTTTGAAAGGATGACAAAATCTGGCACACATAAACTACATATAACTAGCTTTAAAATAACACCATCTTTTTTTTCAATAATTTGTGCCCACATGCAGTTCCGGTCCAACGAACATTGACCCGAAATATATATTTTTTAATTTTAGGAGCTTACCTGTCCACAACAAATTTGTGGTTGACTGTGATATTCTGATATAGTAAAGCCACTAGGGTGGATTATATGCAGAAAAAAAATTGAGTGTCTGTAATTAATATAAATGGGCTTTTTGCACTCTTGAACTTAGCTGCACTGAGGGGTGTGGTCAAAATTTATTCAAACTTGCAAGGCCTCTGTAAATGTAAGGTTACTAGAAAACATTGTTATTTTGCTGCAGTTATGATCTCTACCTACTAGTTTGATAGCCCCAAAAAAATCAGGCTTCTGAAGTTAATATGTTTTGAAATATTGAGCACCGAAAATGGTGTCAAATTTCACGGCCGCCATTTTGGAGCTACTTTTCGCCCATACTCCCAATATAAAAATGGCCGTATCTCAAAAACTATTTAAGATACAGAGCTCAAACTTTGGAATTGGTCATTTTAATAGAAGATAATTATTTGGTGTGAAAACCAAGGAAATCTGAGGTCAAAGTGCGTGGGACATTAGATGAATTGACATGGAATGGCCCTCTTATGAAAAAACTCGTCTTTTAGAGGTGACAATCATTAAAACAATTCTTGTTTTGTTTCAGATATCTTCAGTCGTAACTTTTTTGCAATATTTACTCAATGCTTCAAGTTCTATGTTACCTTCCAGCATCTCCATTTCTTCTGTGTGTTGCTTCCAGAGATCCTTCATTACCTGATCCTTTTCTGAAACAGTCAAACAATGGAGCAACTAATGCAAATTCCTACTTCTGACCCTCCCCCAAAATTCTGGCAAATCAGCGAACCAATCGACATGCTTATCTCTGGGGCACCATCATCAGAAAACTGAAAGACAGATCAGTTGTTTATGAAGATGTGGCAAACGTAAATGTACATCTATTATAATATACAATAACCCAGTTACAGTGCGAGATGCTCCAGGATTATTGGGAATGAAAGAGATATGTCCTATATATCTAAACAAATCTATCTACTCACTAACAATACGAGGAATTGCCACATCTACTTCTAAGCATTTAATATTCCTTGGCAGAAGGTCTTGCTCTGCATTAAAGACATAATTCTTTGTTTTACATATAAAATGGAATTTTCGGCAAGACAAACAAATGGTTGATATTTCAGTGGCACTGCTTGCTTTAAAGCTTCTTCTGAGTTGTTATGGGCTTCCATTGCTTTGCCAAACAGTCCCTGCTGATATCTTCTCCTCATGTAACTTGTTATAAACTTATCCATCTGCTCTTTAGAAGTATTGACAGCCAAAAAGCCCCAGGCTCCAAATGCTGCTCCTTCTTCTTGAAGAAGGTCACCGGCTTCCTTGCGACATCAATATCTGGTGCTATTTATTGGCATCTGATATCATCTCAAAATGTTTGGCATTCTTCAATCTCCAGGAGTGTATATGCTGTGTTTGCTGGAGCAAGACTGTCAACCTTTCATACTGTTTCTCCAGCTGATTCACTTTGTTTTCTTATTCTTCAGCTTCTGCTTTTGGAGATTGGAAGAACTTATCTATTTTTGGAAACATTTTACAAGTTTAAACAATGTTCAGATGTAGCTGATATTTATTTTTAGTTTGAAAATTGTCACTCTATTCTCTGTGGCTTCTGTCGTGGAAGACTTGAACTTAAAGTAATTCATTCTTTTCATTAACTTTTATTTATAAATTATAGTACTTTACCTATTACAAGTGTTTCCAAAAAAGATTGCCATGTATTAATATAACAATATATAGCATATTACCACGAAGAAGAATTGTGGATGAACTTTGGTTAAATATTAACTAATAGAGACGCTATACAACCATTACACGATATTACCACGATATTACTAATGCAACAGGTCAAAAGATTCAGAAAAACAGAAACAGCTGCAAGTTTTACTTCTGGGCAACACTGCAGGATGGCATAGATTGAAATTGATTGAATTCACTTTTTATCATGGAACTAACCAACTCCCTCTGCATGCTTTTCTGGAGCACAAACTTGTTCTTCATATTCACTAATATCACCTAACCATACTAATTTCGCGTTATAATCATCCTTTAGCTTCTTGCCTTCTTCCTTCAGTTATCTTTTGAGCTGGTTCCTTGTTTGAGGATGGGAGCTTTCCCAGAACGCATGTCATGGCGGTGGTCACTTTGAGTCACATTGTTCTTTATGTCTGTCTTCTTTGCTACACTTTCAATGGTTTGTGCACAGACCTGACCATCTGAAATGCACGAAAAATTAAAACACTGTGAATGTGAAGGACTATGGCTAAAGCCTACTTACTATATGTATCTGTTACTGCGGTGCACTAAAACATACTAGTAACTTCTCCTGGGGATATCGTCTATGTACGATCTTCCACGTACTGTGAATGTGAATGACTACGCCGAAACATAATTACTCCATGTTATTGCGATGTACTAAAACATACTAGTAACTTCTCCTGGGGATACTTTGACTATCTATATCGTCCTTGTGTGGTCTTCAACGTACTGTGAATGTAAATGATTACGGCTGAAGCATAATTACTCTCTGTTGCCGTGGTGTACTACAATGTGCTAGTAACTTCTCCTGGGGATATCTTGACTTTCTGTATCATTTATGTACGATCTTCCAGTACTGTGAATGTGAATGACTACACCTGAAGCCTAATTACTCCCTGTTGCTGTGGTGTAGTAAACATACCAGTAACTTCTCCTGGGGATACCTTGACTTTCTATATCGTCTATGTACGATCTTCCACGTACTGTGAGTGTGAATGACTACGACTGAAGCCTAATTACTCGCTGTTACCGTGGTGTATTACAATATGCTAGTAACTTCTCCTGGGGATACCTTGACTTTCTATATAGTTCATGCACGATTTCACATACTGTGAACGAGAATGACTATGAGTAAAGCCTAATTACTATCTGTTACTGTGGTGAACTACAGGATACTAGTAACTGACATGTTTTTAGTCATATGTCCTGTCCCACAGGGTAAGAATTAAAAAATAAAAACAAAATATACAATGACAGGGTAACTGCGGCAGCTAAAGCTGTTGGATTTACTGTTGAGTGTTCTCAAAACAAGAACAACACAAACTTTCAGAAAATATATATTTTTTATTAGTTATCTAGAATGTAAGAATATTTAGCATTTTTAACATTTTCTTAACCATAGTATGTTATGTATAAATAGTTGTAAATTGATTTTATTACCATAATTGTACTTTTCATGGCCACATCAGCTTTTTAGCTGTAGTTTTTGTTACCTTTAAAGAAATGCTATTATTATCGTTATTGTCATTAACCTACTGCTACAATGTTAAGAGTGGCTTCGGCAAGAGACTGACAGATAGGCGTTGATAAGAAAAATAGCCATAGCATTTGCTTACCAAAATGATTTATCGAAATTTCAATTGAATGTAAAACGGAAAAACCCTGTCTGATGTCATCTTTGATATCCCGTTCTTCAACACTTTGAATATACACAAGCACTGCTGAGGGAAAATCAAACTCTGCATCCTCAGAGCCCGGTTATCATGAATGTTGTATTCACTTACTAGTTTCAGCATAAAATAGAAGTATAATCATATATCAGTTCTCGTAAGTGAAGCATGTACTGGGCGATTTCCTCCTCCTGACCGGCATTCGATGCCTGCCTCCAATCTGCTAGCAAAGTCTTCTCCATGATAACCGACTTGTTTCATTTTGAAGAGCATTTACTCGTTTGTCTCTGCCAGTGTTATTTCGTCGCCCTCTTTGAAATTGTCGATGGAAACTATATTTTTCTTTCTAGAAGAAATCCTTTGGAAGGACGAAAACACTTGCGTTTCCCATTTCATCAACTGAATACTAGAATGTGATTACAAGATTAAAATATGCACATGTAAAGTGGCGGAATGCAATTAAAATGTACATGTTTACTCAGTAGGAGGTTAAACCATTCACACATATCAACTTCGAACTTGTGTGTAGATCTTTTTGTAAGCAGAAATTAAAAAGTACCTGTCACTTTTCCTTTGGCGTCTATGTTCGCCTGCATGTTGTTTTGCATTCTTTCTTCTCACTGCTTATCATTTTTTCTCTTCAAACCCATGGATATTTTTATTTAATTATTTGAGTATTTAATTTAATTTAATTTATTTTATATCTTGGTTGTGAAATTATTATTTTTAGTCCCTTTACCTTTATTTCAATATGGATGCATTACAGTTATTTGTGGTTACAAAATTACGATATACAGCATACATTACACTAAAATTACAATAGGCTATCATAAACTTGACACTTGTATAGCCACCCTGAATTCTAAAGAGATATTGGAAATGACAGTGTTAGTTATAAAGTATGAAACAGGTTGAAAGAGGTTGTTGGCATGAGATGTTGAAATATTTTTCACACGCACTAGCACATTGAACTTCGCATTGGTGCTGACGCCCTCTAACATTTTCAGTGCTTTTCCTTGAAAGCACAAATAATATATGATCATCCTCGTGTTGTTTGACTCGAGCATGAGGGTGCTCAGGACTTCAACAACTTCGTATTCATTTGCGGTTTGAGCGAATTTGTTCTCAATACCATGGTAGTCGATGTAGCACGTATCCTCGATGCTGTTCGTGAGCTTTGTTTGAACCTCATCTTCGGTCAATCTGGCTTTGTTTTGTTTTGTTTGCAAACTCGATATCACCACCCAAACGATTAGTGATGTGTTCTTGCATTTCTGGAAACTTTTCGATGAGACACATTCCAATAAAGTTGTCAGGGTTGATAAAAAAAAAACACTGGAAGTGATTGCGCAAAATTTTCAATGCATGGGAACATTGGCATAAGTGAAGTTACGTACAATCAACTGTCACTTCAGAACGTATTTTACGTATTTATATCAATTTTTTTGTTGAATAGTCCCAGCATATAATTACAGTTGACTCCCAATGACTTGAATCCTAGATAAATCAAAGTTCGCACTGACTTGAACCAAAATCTGTTTCACCTGGATTTGCTTTTATACATTTACTGTAAATTTACCCTTGATAACTCGAACCCTCGATAACTCGAACCTCGCACACACTCGAAGTAAATTTGTTTTCCTTTCAGGTCAATTTCTTACTAATTTTACCCTTGATATCGATAACTCGAAGCTTATTTGATGAAGTGTAACGTCTTAAAACATTCTCCAGAACACTAAATTTATTTTGAATCAAGTTGAGCTGCATATGATAAAGTTGTAACAGATATAACAAGTATAAAAAAATATTAGATTTGATCGCAACAGCACTTTAAATGAAAATGTAATAACTCTACCGGAAAAACTGTTCGAACGGCAATAATTTGTATTTTTATTTACCTCCAATGCAATCCCTTTCATTAAAGAGGGAAAGTGCCGCTTCCACTGCTGTGGACTTTCCTGAAACTGGATCGCCAACAGCTAATGTTTGAGGGACTCCCCTCATTTTCTCATTTAGTACTTTATAATGAAAAGACGTTGCTGTCCCTCCTATAACAAGTAGGGCAGCTGTCTTCAGTAAATTTTTTAACCAACACTTGTTGTAAAGTCCCAATATTAAGTTATAGATATCAGTAATATTAGTATTATTAAATTGTTATTCTTCTTATTGTTGTTATTTGTGTTTTTTTTTATTAAATTGCTTGTAGTGTGTAATTGGAATTCAAACGTTTTGGGTGCCCCTGTGAAAAGTTCTGTTCTGGAGATGGTTCTTTTTCTCCACTGTTTGACAGTTAATTTGGTGTATGGTGGTGCTACATCAGTGCACATATTCAAGTCTAACAAATGATACACAGATTTCTTTTGTTTAAAGTAATAGTATAGTTTGTCATTAGAAATATGATTTGTGTTATAATACATATTATTACAATAGTTATGTTCATTACAAAGTTATCAATATAACTGTTTTAGCAAATTTATGACTGATTGTTATTTCAGAAAGGTTTGGAATAGTTTCATTCATATTTTCAATCCGCCACTAGAATGTAAACTGCACACATTGTAAGCTAAACTGAAAGGTTTTGTTCAATTTTGTTAATGTTTTTTTCAGCAAGTGTGTACTGTCTCCCAGTTGCAGTGACTGGAGCTGCAATGATGCAAATGACATTGACAATTGGCACAAAACAAGTATCGTCTTTCCTTGGCCAGTTGTAAGACCTTGCTGGATAGCTAGGATGCATGAACTTGACTTTAATGTCATCATGTTCCTGATCTACATCATCAACAATGCCAATCCAATGCTTTTCGTCATAAGAGCACACAACAAAATCACAGACTCTTGGATCTTGATTAGTTTGATTGATACTACCTTGGCTTTTTGTTCTTGACACCAAGTCAAATTCTAGGGCATACTCCGGGTCTTCAGAAACTTGTTTGGCTGCCATCACCCTTTCGGATAGTGGAACAAATTGGTGGAAACTTCTTGTGCCTGGGAGAGTGTGTGTAGTGCCAAACCTTTCTTCCAGACCTTGTCTCACTACATTCATAACTTCACTGGTGATGAAGGAAACATGAATGCTTTTCACTTCATCATTGCAGAACCCAAAAAACTGCCTGGCTGTCAGTATTTGGTTCGCAATTGCTCTTTGTAGACTAGTGCGTGATGCTAAACGTTTTAAAATCCCCCTAGTCTATCACATGGAGACTTGCCGTGACTTGTTGCAAAAAATGACCATTTGCACTTCACCCCAAAATCATGTTCATGAAAGCAGATATTTATTAAGTTCTTACAGTTCTTGTACTGCGCATGCCCAGCACAACCATCGCTAAAGTAATGAGCCTCCTTTACAGATGGGCAGATCCCTTGCTTAATTAAATTTACAGTCAACTTCATTACTTCATATACAAAACTTGTGTCATGGGTCAAATCATCTTATATGAAGCAAAGGGATTTCTCTGTTAGCTCATTTTCAGTGATAAAATATACAACAATGGGATGTAGAGTACAGGACTGCTTATTCCAGTAAAATCCCTGTACTTCATCTTGAATTATGAACTTGTAGTTTTCTGCAAAGTCTCCAAGCACAATACCTTCGTCTTCCTTTAGTTCCTCTTTGCATTTCTTGAGATATTTTGTTTGAGCAGTAGCAATATACGAATGGGCAGTTAGGGCATGCAGCTTGTGTACTAGAGCTGAGAAATTCTGAAACTGGCAGTATCTAGCTCACAAGCTCAGAACGGTCAACAGATGTCTACTGCTGGAACTGTATATTGATTTCTTCATCGTCAGCTTCTGGTTGTAGTTTTTCCAGCAGATATTTTGCCACATTACTTGTATCTGGGCAATTAGGACATCGATGGATCATGCATTCTTTTGATTCCCTGCTGCACACCATCATATCCATGAGATCATGGTGGTCTTTGTCAAGGTCTACAGCTCCCAACATCAAAACAACATTTTGATGGATGGTACAGACGCAAACTGAGTGGGTGCCAGAGCTTCCAATTAACACACACCATTTTGGTCGCAGGCTACAAAACTTAGAAAAGCTGATCTTGATGTCAGAATTATTCTGCGTAAACGCAGTATAGAGTTCTTTTAAGTCACATAGCAACAGTCTCTTTTGCCTATGGTCATTTCTTCCTATGCTCACACAATCCTTTTTACCTGGCATAATTCGACTGTACGAGTTTTCGTCGTCACAGTAAAAGTGAATTACTCGTCTTTTATTATCCTCTGAAAAAGCCTTCCCTTTCTTGGAATCTGGCAATTCTAGAATTCCTTTCTCGCCAGCCAACTTTCTCGCCTTTTTTACCATGTAAGCACTGACATTGAATTCTGATCTTGTTCTGTCAATAGACCAGGAAGGGGGAGCCATTGTTAAGATTTGAATCTTCTGCCTTCTGTTACTTATCTTAAGTTTTTCTTTCATAAGAAAAACAAGACGGTCTAAATCCGCAGCTTTCTGTTTGACATCTTTATAATTTGCTAGCTGGTCACTTCCGGGTGTTTTCAGGTCTTTTGGCAAACATTTACAACTTCTGCAATGTGTTGCTGCATGGCTGTTCCTTGTTCCTGCAGTTTTTCCTCGACTTGTTTAAATTTTCGTTTGGCAAGCGACACTTTACTATGTTGTGGAATTGCATGAAGTTTGACAGGACTTATATCCATTTCTTCCAAGCTGGTGTCAAGGTCTTGTTTCAGCATTTCTCTATGGCTCTCCAGTGCTAGAGTTTCACTGTCGCTGTCAGTTTCCATTTGTGTATCTGAGTGAATTTGGTCTTTCGTTTCTTCAGATTTCCTTAATTTCTGTGTACATGTGCCACGGCAGGTTGGGCATAGCTGTTGCCCAGGAATGACACTTACATTGATTTTACTGTATTTTTTTGCCGAGTCCAAAGTTATTTCTCTTAATGAGCCTTTGATAGACCGTTGGTGTTTCTTAAATGGATTACAGCACTTTTTCTGGAGTGCTGGATATCTCACTAAAAGAGTCTGCTCATGATGTAAGCATATGTCTAGGCCAGGACTATTTGGAACCCCTGTTCTCCATAATACTAGTTCAACATCTTCTGCTGTTAGGGAACTGAGTGCCTTCAGTCCTGTTGACTTTGTGTGCATATCTGAATGACACTTCTCTTGGAGGTGGTTTCCAAAAGAGCAATTCTTTAAACTTTCTGTGGAAGACATGTCTACTTTCTTTCTCTGCACCAAATACCCAATGCAGTGATCTGTAATTGCTCTTGATAAATTTTACTAAATGTGACCTAAAAAGCAAACATGAAACTATTATTAATAGTAAATATAGCTGCTCTCTGGAAAGATTTAGCTGTACAAAACAGTGAACCGACAGTTTTACCAAAAAAAGGGGGACACTTTTTACTTTATTAACTGTCCACAATTTAAAATAATTTTGTTTAGTTACATACATATTTAAAGAATATAAAATAATAATGCAACAGAAAGTTAGTAGTACTGTAAAAGATATTAAATGAAACACAATGGCACTGAACACATGTAGTACCGGTATATACGATCTACTAGTCATTTTAAAAGTGAACTGATAGCTCCTTTGATCAAAAGCTCAACTCTTGCTAGACATTTAAGCAATAAAAATACCCTCAGGCTACAATAGTGAGAAATATGTGATACCATAAATTATGATCACAAGCTTATCTGAATTGTTTTAAACTAAGTACAAATAGGTGAACTGCTTGCTAATTTTGAAAATTACTGAATAGGTCAATATATTCCAAATTATTTTATTATCTTAATAACTAACTACTGCTGCCAGCTGTGAATAACAATAAAATAAACTTTTGTGTTTACCCTCAACATCTGTTCATTGTACTGTAATTTGAAACTGAATTTAACACTGAGCATATTCAATAACAAACCCATTGCAACATAATTATCACATGAACATGGACTGTACAGCCTGTGTTTGATTTCCCAGTGCTATAACTGATCATTTTGGCAGCAAGATAACTATATTAGAGATAATGCCAGTGTGGATCGATTTGCCCAACTCAAACACGCTGTGTAAGTACAGAAATGTTGACAGTAAATACATTTTTTTGCAGTACCACTTAGTTCTACTATTAATACTACACTTGAGGTCACAAAGATGTCAGATCCACAATATAAACACTGGATTGGACATACCTTGTTTCAAGCAGAAGTACATTGTATGATATCTTCAGTTGACTGGTTTGATACTGTGTAC
The DNA here is from genome assembly GCA_025403545.1 of Epizoanthus stellaris. NCBI lineage: Eukaryota > Metazoa > Cnidaria > Anthozoa > Zoantharia > Epizoanthidae > Epizoanthus > Epizoanthus stellaris. The sequence continues at coordinate 8,165 of JAOBYG010001129.1, read as the reverse complement.
CTTCAGATTGCAGCTACTTTGAACATTGAATCAAACTGATTTTATTACCACTCTATTTATTGCACAAAGACAGGAAACTGCTGTGAAATATTGGATGAAGTAATGCCTTAAATGGCAAGAGGAAATGTGTGGGTGCATATTTAACACTCCTAAGGAAATGAGTCAGTAAATATTATATTACAGAACAAAATCAACTTCCCAAGGAAATGAACAAAATACCAACCTTACTATGTAACTTACAGGAAAAAAATATTGCATGTCTGGAGACTGGGCACTATTTCAAACTTTCACATTTGTTACATGTTACATGTATATGTTACAAGCAGATATATATTATGACAGCTATGAGATGTTGTGCTAAGGGTCAAGGTCCCCCAAAAGCTACCCTATATTTGTTGTAATGGGGTCTTTTATTAATAAATTTGAGCCATTTTTGCAAAAAATGTCTTGTCATTTGTTGAATGCTTTTTCTCAGCAATGAGAAGAGACACCAACTCAATTTTTTGTCACAATAAACCTTATTACATGTAGAACCAACTTGCCAAAAATGGTTGTGGTGGTACCTGGTCAACCAAGGGAATTTTTCAAATGTAATCTGACACCTTATTTTATTTTCGCAAATCGATAATTTGAAGTGCCGACATTTAAAGACACATTGTGATATCTTCTGATACACTGATGACCATATTGACATTATTTTTGAATTCCCCATGCCTTAAAACAGTTGACTACCAAAGTTTGTGGCGTTTGGTTGAAAGGAAAGAAAATTATTGATGAAATACCACACATTTTTTTGAAGCCGGAAATTCAAAATGGCCGACTATAAGAACCGGTAGCCATTTTGGGGCAAAATTCAAAAGCCGATATCTCAGGAGCTATTTGAGATATTGAACTGAAACTTGGGGTATTTTCATATCTCACTAATAGCTTCATTTGGTGAAACTTAGGGCAGAATCTGAGATGGTGGGTGACATTTTGAATTTTTCCTGGTTGATTTGACATGGAATGACCCTATAGTCACATAAAAATGCATTCATATTCATGAATAAAAAAGTCATTTATCAGACAACAAAATGTACTCGATCCAGGCCCATAGCCAAAATCATTGGGGTATCCAGTTAATAGGCCAATTATAAGCAGCTATATGTTTCTTATGGTACTAAAATTGACAACAAATGGGGACTGTGGCCCCTTGGCCCCTCTCTAAAATCTGTTTAAGGCCTAAGCAAATTAATGGGAGGGGGCAAGTCTACATTCCCCTGGTCCCTCTCCCTGCTACAAAGATGTAATCACATAACTAAAATCCTGAATCCCTCACAGATGACAAATCTGCTGCAGTCATGTCACAAGTCTTCAGTTAGTCCAGAGTAAAGTAGGGGCAGATCCAGAAACTTCAGAAAGGGGGGTGGGGGGGGGGGGGGCAGAAAGAGTGGCCGAAGGGCCCGCCTCACAAAAGTTGTAATATGTTTCATAGTAAAAGTGACAATGACAGGGGGGGCTACAACCCCCTCGCCCCTCAACCCCCACCCACAACTCAGCACCTGTAGAGTATTAATTTAACAACAATATTCAATCTATTCATCACAATAAAAAAACTTTTGAAGATAAATAATACAATAATAATAAAGAGTTTATATTACGCCTCTTCCAGAATGTCCAGCGCCACTTTGAAAAAAGTTGAGAAAAAAGTTCAAGAGCTGAGAAAAAAGTTCAAGCACTGAGAAAAACATTCAAAGGTAATTTGAACAAAATGAATGCTCAACATTTTGTACCAGCCCTGATTAATATAATAATAAAACATCTGGAATATCATTTTAATTTAAATGTCTTAACTCTTATACAATATTCATTAAAAACTGAAGGTGATAAGGTTTGGCAGCATTCACACTTGGTGCCCTGGCACGGTTCCCGGGCATGGTGCCTGTCGGGCACCAGTGTGAACACGGCTTTGAGCATGGTGCTCGGGCATGGGTATGGCACCGGATTGGGCACAGGCACCAGTTTGCACACAATTATCGCAAGTGTCCAGGTACTCTATCCACAAACCTCTGCTTTGATATTTGTGCGATAATTTTGTTCATTTTCATTTGTTTTTCATTTTGCCCCATTTGAGCACCAGTAGTCTGAACAAGCCACAGTTTCGTGCCGGTACCTGAGTACAGTACCCGGGCACCAAGTGTGAACGCAGCCTTAGATAACTAAGGATGGAACACCCAGCCGTTTTACACCATGTATCCAACTTTATTTCCTTTGTTTGTTTCTTGAATTATTAATGTTTTTGAGGTGGGGAAGCCTAGACTTACTGAGATTTTCAAAAACCCAAGAAATTTTTCTACTTGCCAATTAAATAACCCAGAATACAAAAAAACTAATTTACAAGCAGCTTCTCAATAAACTAGAGAGTGTGCACATACACTGGTAATTACTTGTACACACCACTTTCCTTACTTTTGATTATTCGATCTTCACTTCTTTTACTCTTTGTTTTCTTTTGAAAATTAAAATTACTATAATTAAAATTAAAATTAGGTTGAAAAATAGAACTATATAATATTCTAGAGTGCGTCCTAGATCACACCTTTTCCACTTGTAACTGATACTCTGCATTATAAATCTATGGCTCAGACTTATCTCGGGCAGCAGGAATTCCAAATGAGTACTCGCAAAATATACCTTTCTTGACTGAAATGAAGAAACGTTCGAGAACTCGAGAGTCGAGACTCGAGTGCTGTCTCGTCGAATAACCCAAGTATTTTCCGGTATCCTAGTCGACGACTATCACTATCCACTTCTGGGTAAATATACATCAAATAAAGAACAGATTTTGATCCAGATTTCAGTAATAGTTTCAACCATTTCCAAAAGCATGATACTTTTACTCACTTCTGCAAGTTTATACAGTTTATACAGTCTATACACTATACACTAATACAGGTCGCAGATCTTGGTATTGAAAATCATCTCAAATCTGTATAATAAATTTTGCTTACCTTTTGTGGCGGCGATCGCGTGTACAGTGAGTCTGATATAAAATATACTACAACCAGAAACCACAGCAATAAAAATATTATAAATATCGTCCTTCTTCGTCGCAAAATCATTATTCTAAGCAACTAATCACTATCACTATCACTAACTGAGAGAGCTTAGTGGCCGCGCTGAAGCACACGATTCTGACACATGTTACTAGCTACTTCTTGTATGGCTCCACAAAACTTCCCGCGATCGGTTGCTCTATAAACCTAGCAAGCCATATTTGGACATTTTTTCTCGTCCTGTGAATTTCCTTGCTTTTTGGACAACAACTTCCAAATTGTTCGCAGTTGCGAGCTGTATAAGAACTTAGAAAAGAGCACCCTGCCCTAAGGGAAGAGGTCAAAACAAATGATTTTTCACTGTCGCCGGGTCGCCTACAAATGGATGTTTGTTATTGTTGTTACCAGATAACCAAGTAATGGTAACACAGTTCCATCTAAATTAAGAAACCTCTGACGTCAAGAAATTCGAGAGAAAGAAGAGACATTCAAAGGTTTATTGTTTCCACAAACTACAAAATCAGTCAAAATTAAATAACAAGAAGGAATATAACATAAGTGATAGGTGCGAGGGTAACAACACCTAAAGGGTTAACAGAAGTTCCTTGCACCCGGTGAAAAATGGAAGATTTATAGTGGGAAAAATGACAAAAACCCAGGATGGCAGACTCATTCAGTTTATTGCACAGTCAAATTCACTATGTGAAGAGAAAAGTTGTCTTTTCTCAAATAATTGGATGGAATATAGTGAGAAAACGACAACAATCTGAAGCAAGTGATATCCTTACCCAGAAACCTTGAAAATCCGTCCTTCTGAGTTAGCTGAGTATGCCATCGCTAATAACTACTGTTTTCGCTTTAAAATACAGTAGTCCCCCGTTATCTCGAACTCTCTGGGGAAACGAAAAAAATTTCGACATAACGGGAGTTCGACATAACGGGCCGGAGATCCAGAAAATGTGGTACTTTTTTGAAAAAATAACTATTGCGGTAATTTTCCGGCCATAACATTTATCTGTTTTTATTTCAACTTAGCTTGTACCATTTTAACGAAGACAAATACGGTACAGCCACTGGAGCCGTCTAAATTAAGGGCTTTTTCTAATTAAGACTGATTCCTTTTCCGGCTTAATTGCATTGTTTTCCGCTTTCAGTGGGACATCTTCAACCTTAGTTCGAGATTTTTTTTTAAAAATTAAAAAAGAAGAAGTAAATTTAAGTAAATTTACTAAAGGGAAATACAAAATTGTTCGAGATAATTGGGGAGTCGAGATAACCGAGTTCGAGATAACACATGGTAAATTACAGCTAAACAGTGGGCCAAATCCAAGGGAAATGAACAGGTTTCTGTTCGAGATAGCGAGAGAGTCGAGATAACGGAGGACTACTGTGCTTGCCCCATTGTTACCAGTTTAGTCCCGTTACTGTACTCGTGTTATTTCAGTCTTTTCGTTGAATGAACCACCTGTAGCTTTTTACTTGTGTTTTAGTTAACATTGGATATTGTGCGTGTGGATAGCCTTGTTATTGATTCCATGTCTTCTGCCCTCTTGTTGCTTCCTGCCGCTAATCTTAAATGAAACTAATTTATCAAGATCTCATTTATTTTCCAAGCCAACTGAAGTGTGCCATCATGCGGCGAAACTGGTTGAGTTTGGTATTTGTCAGTTTTGTTGTTTTGTGGTTAATGATAACAATAATCCAACCGTTTAACAAACGTGACAAAGAGTATGGTTCTTCCTTTGTTCCCTGGGCATTTGGAAACTCGAAAAATAAGGTCAGTATGTGCTATTCCATTTATTTCTCTGTCAGTTGGAGGCGTATAAAATCAGCATTGAAAAACCACATTTTATTACTACCCATTTCCCCCCGTTATTTTCTAACATTTCAGTATTTGTGTTCTGCAGTAAAGCGGCTTCATTGTTTCCCGGTGTTTTGTATTTTTTTTATGCCTTTGTTCTTAGACACTCGTGCTTGTCTCTTGAACTAAACTTTAACAAACTTCAGTTGTAAACATATAAAGTGTCAATCCAATAACACGAAAACGTTATCAAACTTAGAGTAAGCGCATGCGATGCATTATGAATGTACGTCTTCACTGAATACTGGTCAAGAAAATGGAATTTAGAAGATAGTAAAATATCAGAGAGAGATTTGTTAGAGTTACTCGGGATCCCGACAGGTGATTTCCCTAATTATCCAGTTTTAATATTAATAACAAAGCAAAACTTTGACATTTCCTGCGTATTTCTCGATTTTAAGAGGGTGTAGGTTTAGGTGTTAACTAAATAAAAAAGCTTTTTCTTAATAAAGTAATTAAAATAATGCGACATTCATTTTCTTCCAAATTTCCGTGCATAGACTCTCATTTTCCTCTAGAAAACGCGGAGAAAATGAAACTCGAGAGCGACGGGCGAACTGGGGGAGTGTTCACGCACCACCCCATCCGCTGCTCTCGATCTTTAATTCTCCGCGATTTCTGGAGGTCGTAGTCACAGACCACCCATCCGCACAGTTCGTGTCCAGTGAAGTAATTGTATTGATCTCAGTCCCAGTCGAACTCTAGTTGATCGGAGAAAGTGTCCCATAAATATTTCCAGTCATATTCAGCGATCCACAAACTACCCAATAAATAAATTCAACTTACTTTGGGGGTGAGGGAGCGGGGTGGGGCATGGGGGGATGCTCGATGGAGCAAACTATTAAAACGTCCCAAAACTCCGTCAAATTACTCAAAACAAAACAGATGACAAAAGGAAAGTGAAATTTATTTGACATTTGATATTGGGTGGTTTGGGGATCGCTGGATATGATTTGAAGGATTTATGGCCCAATTTATCCGATCACCTAGATCAACTGGAGTTCGACCGCTCTCAATTATAGCAAATGACAGACCAATACAATTACGTCACTGGACACGAAATGTGCGCAGAGTATCAAACGGATGTTTGTCTGGTCAGTTTCTTGTCCAGTCAGAACGCACATTACAAGTGCATGCCCTATATTACAAAGTAGAAATAAATGTTCTCTGTTCGACTGTGCGAAGAACATAAAGAATGATTTTGGTATTCTGACAATGTTTCTCTTTTCGAATGGCACTTACCATTTCATAAGTCAGTGCTCGCTCACTGAAGAGTTTCTTGTTAGCACCGTTTCTTTCCTTACTGAACCTGTGGATACTAACACACCTTTGATTCTTTATTTTAGGTTAAAACAAGGAAGGAAAATGTGTATCAAAAGAGAGAAGTAAATCGCCCTCCAAGGTACTTCCAATTCACCTGCAGGCTGCGCGACTTACCACTCTCCTGATTTCTTTGTTCAAGCCGTGCGCGTGGATTTGCTCTGAATCACGTTTTCAACTGTATTTGCACACTGAGAGCGAGAGACACAGAGACACAAATAGATAGACAGATAGACTGATTGATTGACAGACGGACAGACTGGCTGACAGACAGACAGACAGACTAACATGCAAAAATATACAGACAACCGGCCTTTTATGCACACATGCATACATACATATAGAGACAGACAGACAGACAAAAATAGACAGACAGACTGAGATAAACAATTGGACAGACCGACGAACCCGGGCTGAGACAAACAAACTGATAGACTGACAGACTGCGGACAGACAGACAGACAGACAGACAGACAGATGTGCCACGTGATCTTGGATTATCTGAGATATGTGGCGTCACTGTTAAGTTAAATAACTAATGTACTTTGACAAGTGGCAAGAAGTGGCATGGAGTATTCATGAAATACCCAAGGCTTTCAAAACCAATCAAAACTTTCCTTCTAAAACTTTAAACTTTTAGGGTCTTTAGCGCACAAGTGTGCATTGATAACTGAGGAGGGCCACAAGTTCTTCAGTACTCCACCGTATGTCATGTGTTAACAACCTTGAAACCAGCACACCAGGTGGATAAACGTTACTTTGTATTCTCTGCATTGCTTTTCAGTGACGTAGCAGAGTCGCGTGATATGTCGGGAGCTCTCCGTCAGGAAGAGTTGTGTTTAGACAGCATGAATCAGGGAGAAGGCGGCCATATTGAAATGTACAACTGTCATGAAATGGGCAAAAATCAGGTAAAGCAGCAAGAATTCAGGATACCAGCTACGCACAAACTTACATGATTAAGAATAAGGCTTGGTGATGAAGGAAGATAGGTAAAACGATGAGTTGTGCCTTTGACGAAGTCCAACAAGCTTGTGTAACGCAAGTGCAACGCAACGCAACGCAACACAACATAGCACAGCACGACACGACACGATACGACACAGCAAAGCAAACCACAGCACGACACGACATGAAACAATAAACAATTTTAATGCCTCAAAACACGTACCGGAATGCACCAAAACGCACGGGGAACTCTACGGCCGACACCATTCCATCGCCAGCAGTTAGGAACCGCGCTTACACCGTGGTGAGATGTGATCGATTTGGGGTAAATTTCTTTCTACCCTGAGAGCAGAGGCGCTCACATGTCCTCGTTTTTCATGGGGAGACGAGAGGTCTCTGCTTCCAGGGTAATTTCTTTCAGCTTGCATAGTGCTATAAAGAATGAAAGTAACTTTTTCTTGTTCAGGATGTTCTATTCCTTAGCCAATGTTCGGTCTCCACAGCACAGGGAATGGCGTTTCAGGAAAGTGTAGTATATGACGCTTGTATCTTCGTAAATGTCAAGCAGTTAAGGGTTTTGTCTTTTGACGGCTTTTTTCCATTTAAAACATCAGTAGATTAAAATTTCGTTCCACTGGGTTATAATTCCGTAGTTGAAAGATTTTTAGAATGTGTTTGAAATGTTAGAAGTAATATGGGAAAGTAAAAATGGGAGGAATTAACAATTTTCAGAAAATGTGGATAAAGGTATTTTTGGTATTTTAAATGTTAATTTTAACCAAAGTGGTACACCAAGATGGAGGCCAAAAATATACTCTACAAATAAAGCTGTTTTTCCACTCAAAATGATTGGGTTCACTCAAAAACACTTTAGTTATCACTTTTAAAGGTTTATCAAGACATAAAATTTTAATTTGCCAAAATATATATGGATTTTCATGACATTTAGGAAATATGCTGAGTCAGACTGTCATAAAATTCAAAATACTACAACTCAAAAA
>JAOBYG010001018.1:0-13211 GCA_025403545.1 Epizoanthus stellaris | reverse complement strand
CCTTTCGTGATTCGCTGGAAGTAAATTGATGAACCAATGGAATCACAAAGTAAAGATATTACAAAGACAAGACATGACCTTTTTGATACTCATGCGAAATCCGCTCTACTGAGTGATGAAATAAATTTGAATTGAATTGAATTGAAATTTCTGGTCTTGGTAATGCCCCTTGTTTCTAAGAAAGGTTCACTCATTGGGTAGCCATCACTAAACGGAATTTCTTTCACGACTGTCCACAAATGTCACAAATAACATAATTTTTCCTCAGAAAAGTTGGTAAACTCTTCAGTCTATTTTAAACTTAAGAGCAAGAAAGCCTTTACGAAAAGATGTTTGTATTTTGTAAAAACTTGGTTTATCTAATGACGACGCAGTCTGGCTGTCAGCATACTCTGAAAAGGAAACATAAATATATGTTTTAGTCAAACGGGTTTTCTGTGTTTCGATAGCCTACAAAACAGTCCCTTTCTTTGCTAAAACGATCGTAAAACCAGGGTTATGAGCGAATTTGGCACGAGTGGTCCGGAAAAAGAAGACTGGGGAGAGCAAGAACCACTCCCCCTTTGTCCCCATATCCCCCGGCCACGCAACTTCGCTTTCTCCCCAATCTTCTTTTTCTCGATCGCGCGGCCAAATTCGCTCATAATCCTGGTTTTACAATCAATTTTGCGAAGAAGAAAACAATTGATTTTATAGTTTTGTGTTTCTATAACACTATATACCTTCTTGCATCAAGGTGGCATTTGGCTGTATTCGGAGTTAAATTCCATTTGATCCAGTTCTATTCTATTCTGTTCTATTGTTCATGCCAGAATGAGAATATATATATGCTATTCTCGAATTCTCTACTCTTCCTGTTGTGTGTGTTCTTGTGTAGGATATAAACTAACCATGCTATAAACAATGTGCCTTGCATGTTTAGAAATATTATGTAAAACTATCAAGGACTTATAGTCTAGAAAGCAAATAAACTTCGCTCCAGTCCTACATGTACAGCTATATAATCCCTGTTATACCTTTACAAGGTTGGAAAACTACAAGTATAATACGGCTTTGATATTGACTGTAGGAGAGGGAAATACTGGGGAATACAGGCCATAAAGCTGGCACAAACCCCCAAAAACCAAGTACTCGTGAATCTGGGAGGAAGCTATATTACCTTCTTGGAGCTCCTGTTGCCATGGCTACTGTGTCTGTTTGAACTGTTTGATAGTTTTCTCTTCACGCCATGTTGACCGGCCTTCAAGGACTTTATACCGGAAGTTCTTTTGTTGCCACTGTTTATAGTTGTAACCTTGCCCAACTTGGAGCGCTAAAGATAATAATAACATTAATAATAATGAAATGGTCTATTCTTGACAACTCATCCACCCCACCCCCCAGATAAATTTTTCTTCCCAAACCACCACCCCATTAACAAAATGTATGGCTATGGTATGTAGTAATGGGTCAGAACATGTATTTGAATTAGTTGGCGTGTCAAAATAACAATTTGATTTACATTTGCGTTTGTTTTGTCAGTGTTCCAGGTTGTCTTGGTCGTGAAACTCAGTCGTACATAGTTGAAGGTAAGTAGAGTGGCTGTATTACATTGTGTAGGAACAGAAGTGGAATGTTAATGGCAGATATCGTTCTATTCCTGTGAAAGTAAACGTGAAATGAAAGCAAAGGTGAAACTGCAAGTGGAAGTGGAAATAAAACAAAAGTGCTAATGAAACTGAAAGCGAAACTATTTTTTTTTAGAAAAATGTAGTTTTGTCATACATTCTTTTACACACTATTAAAATTTAAAACAAAATAACTAAATCAACACTTTTAGCTCACTAGACATTACTCACATGATCAAGGAATTCCTCATCGTGTTCATTATCATTTCAAAATGTAAAATTTTGGAAGGGGGGTTTATTTGGGGGCACTTATTAAACTTTAGGTCTTTTGGAGGGCTTATTAGGGAGGGGGCTTAATAGCGGGGGCTAAAATAGACGAAAATACGATAATATAGCCATTTATTTTCTGTTCCATATACTTTTTACTTGTTTTTAATAAATGAAAGTTATGAAAGTAAAAAAGATTAGAAAAGAGAGGTGGGGGATTAGTAGTGCCAGTCATCACGCAGTGGTATAGTTACCTCGTCGTCATTGTCGTGGTGTGGTATGTACGACTGTATGAAGATAAACGTAAAATGAATCATTTAGATGGTGCATGCAAATGTTGAAATACAATTAAGTTAAATATCTCTAATTAACTTGATGCTGTGTCTCCACTTCTCCAAAAAACACTCATGGTCGAGGCAACAGATGTGACTGTTTTCATAAATAAATATCCTGTAGTACTAGCTGTTACATTATGTGAAATGTACCTTTTTGAAAGCCATTGGCTGTAAGCCACCAACTGCCGCCATTTGTCCCATTTGTCCCATTCCTCCCATCATCCCTTGCGGTATTCCCGTCATTCCTTGCGCCATGGGAGCTCCAACAAATCCTTGTGGAGTAAGTCCACCAGCTCCCATCATACCTTGCGTTGCACTCTGTGACAACATGCCCCCCTGACTCATCAGAGTATTACTACCCATGGGTGCCAGAGAGGCTCCTGCTCCCCCCGCTCGTGCCATAGCTTGCTCACTGCCCTGCATTTGTGACTGTAGAGGTTGTCCAACCAGCATACTGGAAGTGAGAGACTGCAGCGAGGCCCCATTTCCGCCCATTTTGGCCATATCTGCTTCACTTCCTAGAGACCCTCCTCCTAAGGTTCCTTCAGACAGCCCTCCACCTAATGAACCCCCAGTATAAGCTGCTGCCCCTTGACTGATGGCCTCTGCCCCTCCAACACCAGGCTGACCCCCCTGACCCAGGCCCTGCTCAACAGTTTGCTGTACCCCCTGACCCATGCTTTGTTCCTGCCCCATCTCCTGCCCTCCATTGGCTCCCTGCAGCTCTTGAGACCCTAAGTTCAAGCTTGACTGTCCTCTGCTTGTCAGCTGGCCCAGACCTCCCCCGCCACCCAGGGCCGAGGCAGGTGGTCCTCTCATCTCATTGGGGGAGAGCTTATCAGCTTGTCTGATGATGTTGGCAATTTCTATGTAAGAGCAAAGCAGTAGAATAGATTATCTTCAGAGAAAATATTAGTTATAAAACATTAGTATTAGTATGTAGATAAGAAACTTCAATTTATGATCCGAAATATGAAATTCAATAATTAGTAATTACTTACCTTATTATTGGAAATTAACACTCCACTCATTTTTTAAAATTCGCGTTAATTTTAATGAGCATTAATTTCGTGGAGCGTTAATTTTCGCGACGTTAATTTTGTGAAGCGTTAATTTTAGCGACATATAAATTATCTTTATTTTTACAAAATTTCTCCAAGCTCTCCAATATAAGAAACATTTGAAAACTAGTTGCAGTGCTCATGTTTTCAGTGTTTACACACATGATCTTATCGTATTTGAAAAGCGATAAATCAACAGTTGCACAGTTATCAACAGCCTGAATTGTTGTTGTGTTACAATATTTTGTTGTTATTAAAAATAAAAACGAGTTCAGTTGTCATAAGTAGAAGTGTTTGTCCTGTGTTTTCGCATTAATTTCCTTAACTTGGAATTTTCATGTTCATTTTCGCGTTAATTTTTTGTTGGATTGAAACTATTTAGCCCTTAAAATCGCGTTAATTTCATTGACGTTAATTTCATGCAGCGTTAATTTCATGGAGCGTTAATTTCTAGGAGCGTTAACTTCCTATAATAAGGTAGATTTCTTAGACCATTTTAAATGATAAACCTTCAAGCTTTTATGAAATAAAGACTATCTTTACCTCTAAGAGGTTTTCTGAGGGAGAACTCTCTCGCTGTTAACAGCGGGCAGGCTATCATATTTATTACTGTTAGGCAATTCAAATTAATCAACTAATTAATTAATTAATTGATTGGTTGGTTGATTGCTTGCTTGATTTGATTGGAGATCAATGTTTTCATGAGTCAAATGAGTCACGAGTCAATTTCCAAATTTCATTTTTCAGCAGTTTTGTTCCTAACCCTAACGCTAACCTTAAACGTAATCCCAACCCCAACCCTAAGGCTTAGAAATGAAAACCTGCTGAGAAAACGAAATTTGGACGTTGACTCACGAGTCACTGACTCATAACTGTGAAACAGCTGGCCTTGATTGATTGATTGATTGGTTGGTTGATTGGTTGATTGACTGATTGATTGATAACAATCTAAAAAAGTGCTTAGTGATTTTAGAGATGATTATCATTCAGTTTCAATCTTGTTTCTCATCCAAATTTTGACCATTACTATTTCAAACTTGCACAAAAGGAAAGGTACAGAAAAGGACTACTGATACTAATACCCTTTGCCCACGTGCATCTGTTTGTGTCTGTGTCTGCATCTGTGTCTGTGTTTGTCTGTGCCTTTGTCTGCATCTGTTTGTGTCTGTGTCTGCATCTGTATCCGTGTTGGTCTGTGCCTGTGTATGCATCTGTTTGTGTCTGTGTCTGCATCTGTATCCGTGTTTGTCTGTGCCTGTGTATGCATCTGTTTGTGTCTGTGTCTGCATCTGTATCTGTATCTGTGTTGGTCTGTGCCTGTGTATGCATCTGTTTGTGTTTGTGTCTGTGTCTGCGTGTGTCTGCACCTGTATCTGTGTCTGTCTGTGCCTTTGCCTGCATCTGTGTCTGTGTCTGCATCTGTTTGTGTCTGCATCTGTTTGTGTCTGTGTGACAGGGAACGATAAGACGAGGTAGGATGGAGCATAGTATATTTGGTTGCTGGAAGCATATTCTTCACTTGTATATTATTTCTTCACCCCCAAGGTAAGAATGCTATTTCACTGTTCATTGGCTCATCTCTTCTAACGTTTACTAGGAGTAAAGGTAGTTTAAATAAGTCTTAAATGACATCTTGTTTTATTAGTACTAAAGTTACACACAACTTGTTATATATCAATTAATTTAACAGCAACGCTAAAAAGCTTGCAAATTAAATGCTTTCTGTTTGTATAGTATTAATTGGCAGCTTGATATATTTTATCATTATTTTGTTGTTATGGTTACAAACCTGAAGACATGCCTGCACCATTAAACTGTGACATCAATCCTGGAACTACAGTGTCATAATTTTAAATTAATTAATATTAACTTAATTAATTAATTAATTTTTTTTCTAAGTGATGCTACTAAAACACACTCATACAATGTAATCACAGTGTTAGCTTCACAAATAACGTGAACTGACCTCGATACAATTGACTAGTTAATATTTATTATATATATATATTTATTTTAGAATGCTAATATTCTTAATTTACTTTAACAGTTATAAAGTATATCACTTTATCATCAATCACGTTTTGCAAGGCAACCCACCCTGCATTCAAGATTTGTATTTATATACATGTGGTGTCCAACATGACACAAACACAGTAAGGCAATCACAAGACCATGGTCAGCCAAGATGTATATCATTTACTTTCAGTAAAAAAATCCAGAAGATTTAGTTTTCCCACAAGTTTGTTTGAGATGACCATTTCAGTTATACTGTAAGATCATAAAAAAAGTAAGGACTCTGCTCCAATCAAGGATTGAAAAAGTCATATTGGCTTAACAGAGCCGGCGCCTAACTCCAGTGTCTGTAGCATGAAGTGACTGAGAGTATTACTACTCCCCCTGGATGGGATGCTAGTCCATAGCAGGGTTACCCCCAGCATTTTGTCGGGTTTATCCCCCAACAATTTGCCAAGTACCCATTTATACACCTGGGTGAAGAGAAGCACTGTGAGAGTAAATGTCTTGCCCAAGGGCATTACGCAATACGAGTGCCAGCAGCCAGGATTGAACCCTCAACCTTCTGGTCTTAAGTCAAACACACTAATCACTAGGGCACCACATCTCCCGTGAGATCATAAAAGTGGTTTAATTTAAGGTGGCTCCCACCTATTTCTCATTTTGCTATGCCACCGAACTTTATGAAAGGCTTTCGCAGATGTCATGGCAGATTGCTGCCAGTTATTGCAAGCTGGTGTTACAACAACTTTTCAGCTCATCAACCCTTCTATTCCCATTGAAATTTTTGTTTCCATGGCAACTTTACAGTGCATCAAATACACCCTGTTTTTAGTATTCAACTACATTTTACACAAAAATGAGTTTGGTGACCCCAATTTTTTATTGCCTTAAAATTGTTTCCATAACAAGGAGAACATTTGAGAAAATTTAAAAAAAATTTATAGTAAGTTGTTTAGTTGTCTCTGTCAAACTGCAATACACTCCAGTCTGTGCATTAGATTTAAGAAACAATTTCTGACTTCAGATAATAATAATATAATAATAATAATTATAATAAATTTGATATCTATACAGCGTACACCCCTTCAACTCTTATCAACAAGTACATTATTTTTTTTCAAAAAGTCCTTAAAAGTCCACCAATAGAAGGTCAAGAGACTAGATCAATGGCTTTACGTACAACTGTACGTGAGTACACCACTCAAAATAAGAATAATGTCACATGAATTCAACCTTGGGGTGCCAGGAGTTGAACTTGGGGCTTGCTGGTTAGCAATCAGAGATCTAACAGGTTCAACTAATTACACACATACTGTATCACTGCGCAGTGGGATTTCTGTACTATTAATAATTTCCAATAAATTTGCTGCAATTCTTATCAATTTTGGTCCATTAATTTCAAAATGGTTAAAACTACCTTGATAAACTCCCAAAAGTAGTGACCCTCGTTACTTTCAAATTTAGTAGCCTCTGGAGGTCACTACTTGCAGGGGGTCGTTACTTTCGGGGAGGATAATCCATAGTGAAGTCTATAGGGAAATCTATAGTGGCCTCTGAAAAATTATGTTACTTTCGGGGGGTTGTTACTTTTTTTTTGGGGGGGGGGTGTCACTACTTTTTGGATTTTATGGTAATTGTTATAAATTATCCATGATCTAACCTTGCTGCTCGCTCTGTGAGCCTGGATTAAAAGATTTCACTCTGGCATTATCAACACTGTTTGCTACCGTCTGAATGGAGTGTGCAGTCTGCTCAGCCCGGGCCCTTGCCTGTTCCTGCTCACGTTCAGCATTTTGCATCTCATTGGCCCCAACTTGCACCACAGTGGCACCACCATCCCCGATACTGGCCGTGCCTTGAGAGGTCTGGGACTCAGTTGAGATTGCTTGCTGAATCTGATTTAACTCGTTGGCACTTTCTGAGGCAACTTGGGCCTGAATACTTTGTTTCTTTGGGTGGCAGGAGTATGTGAAAGATTAAAATAAAAGTGAGTTATTGTAAAGGATTTCATCTTTTCCAGTTCTCTAAAGAAGTATGATAGTTTACAGAATGATAGGAATGACTTAGCTAAAGGAGAAGAACTGATCACTTCTGTTTTGGTGGGTGGGGGAAAATGCTTGGGGAATTGTGGCTCAAGCTTACTTGGTCTAGTTGTACTTGACAACCGATCGCTACGTAATCAGGTTGCTGTTACTGACCTCAACTGATACATAGCAAATCCTCATATTTGCAGCAGAAACTATAGAAAGTGCACTTTGATATCAAGACTGACAAGCAGACAAAGACAGTGTAAAGGTTTAGTGCCGTGTTATTTCTAAGCCTGCCACACACTAACTGATTTTGTAGTGTGAGATATACCAGTGGAGGCCTGGGGCCGAGTATCTTGTAGTCCGGCCATGATGGATGCCAAGAAAACGAGTAGTTGTTGTCTTTACAATCCATATGGATCCTTGTTTCTAAGTCGTGTTATACACCACAACATGGTGTCAGAAGTTTAACAATCCACTGCTTCGCTCATCTTCAGAGCCGTAGTTGAAAGATGCCAGCCAGAGAGCCGGAGCGCCAGTCACTCAAGCACAAGCACAACCACTGCCGGTTTTACAACATGTTCCATTCCCAGATAAACTTGAACTCACAGATGATTCCAGTAGAATGTCAACTTGGGACATGTTCCGACAAATTTGGGGCAATTACGAAATATCTTCCCAACTAATTGATCACCCAAAGCCCCGATGGATGACGACACTTCTCACATATGTTTCACCGATTTTTTGTCAGGAGATCTAGACTGCAGCTTTTTTATATTGGGTCAAATTGGTTGAGCTGCAGCTCCTGGCAGACATTATAAAATCTTGCTGATTAATTAACGGAGTTCGCCATATACTAGACAAGTCAAGATTATTTGTTGTCTGATGAGAAGTTGGCTAATGTGTGCTGGGTTTAAGCTAGATAAATGATAGTAAGAAAAGAAGAGGTACATGTAAGAAAAGATAAAGAAATAAACAAGACGAAAAAGGAAGAACAGGGTTCGTACGCTTTCCAAGTTTCAAAATTCCAGGAATTCCCTGGAATTCTTTTAGGCATTTTCTAGGAGTTTTCCAGGAGTAATTTGAAGTCATTGATCCCAAAATTGATCCCAGTGATTCTTCTATTTTCAAGAAGAATTTAAGAAAATAACTTGTGTGCAGTCTGGGTTTACTCCAGGAGTTTTCCAGGAGTCAGCATAGAATTCCAGGATATTCCAGGAGTTTCTAGGAAGAAAAAGATATCTAGGATATTCCAGGAATTCCAGGAGGCATATGAACCCTGGAAGAAGGAATCATACAAATTATGTAAGTAGTGGGTCAAACACACCAATATCTCTTCTTCAGTACAGCTGTACCCAAGGGTGGACAAGTAATTTTCAGTGACCCATGTATATCCTCAAAAGTTGGCTTTTCAGACAACAGCTGGTTCCAGCATGGTTGCCACCCATCAAGTTGAAAAAATTCCCTGACTTTTCCCTGACCACAAAATAATTTTTACCGACCATGCATGATGCAGTTGCTTAGATAAATTTCGAGTGCCTAACTATGGTGTGAGCTTCTGGGGCATATTTCCCCCCAATTTTTTTCAAAACTTGGCTCTCTAAATTGCAATTTGGAAACCAAAATGTAAAATTCCCTGACTTTGACTGAGGAACTTAGAATTGCACTGACTAGATCCAAAATTCCCTGACTTTTCCCTGACCTTAAAAAAATTATTTTTTTCCTGACTTTTCCCTGACCCATGGCAACACTGTACAGGTATGTCCTGAAAAGTTGCCTCCCCTTCACTGAATAAAAATCATGGTAAGATATAATTTTAGGTGAGTGATAAAATTGCTATTCTCTGCTAAACATGAGCTGAGATAACAGATCTGCTGCTGGTAAAAGAATCATTGTGGTATGTAAAGGTTATTGTCACTGAGGTGAGACATTGTTTTCTTGCTCTTCTCGAGGTGAATCGAGGCAAGTGATGCATTGGTGGTTACAGGGGTGGTTCGCTAGGTGCCTGTGAACCCCCTGCCTACCAATTGAGTATAAGAAAATATTTTATGGTAGGAGAAAATAATTATGTACAAATATTCACAAAATGCAAGAAATGCCATTTCAGAGAACACAAATTTCCAAAAGTTTGAGGGGGGACCATGCCCCCTAGAAACTTGTGCCTTTGATGCATGCACAATTCATCCCCAGTTGCACTAACCCCTCCTCTCATAATCCTGGATCCACTCCTGTGATAGTGAGAGACAAACGACAAGCACTGGCTGCACTATCAAAGCACTTCTCACCTCAGCAGCATCTTGCCGCTGAATATTTGTTTCCCAGTTAGCACTTTTGTCACTAGCTACTCCATCGTCATAACCACCATAACTTTCCCCGTTTTCATATTTCTTCTCTTCTTCTGCTTCCATGGCCAAGCGATCCTCCAGACCTGTATCCTCTCTGTATGAGTTTGACCCCCCTGCACCGAGTACTTCATTGAGAGCTCCAAGCTTTGATATTGACCCCATCTTGCGGTTGAACCTGTGCTGTTTAATTCTCCGCACTGCCTTCCCATTTGCCACCTCCAGAAGCGGGTTGAAATGTGTTTTGGCATGCCAGCTATCTGTATTGGGTCAATAATAAGAAAACAGAGAAAACATTAATTTATATTTAAGAAATAGTAAGAAAACATTTCTGTGTTTTCCATCAAGTTATAGTAACACGAATATAATGTAAGTTTGGAAGAACAAGAAATAGCTGTGGTAACATGAGCCAAAGCCATTTACACGAACAACAAATGTCTATGCCTATGGTAAACAGCTTTCAACCAATCATAGCATACATTTTTATATCTAGTTTATTTTATAATAGAAAAGGGAAACAAGTTATTTGAAATCAGTTTGCATGGAGAGATTTGTTGCCTAACTGGAAAGACAAAATATCTGTTCATATTTTTCATACACTATGCAAACTTGAAAATTTTTACAGATTTCTCAGATCTTCTTGTGGTTTTGTATATACAAGACAAGTACATAATAATATTAACTTTTTATTGTGTTCTTCACTAAACTTGGGTAAAAGCCATCTAGACTTATTTGAGATACTAATAAGGCAGTATGCCAACAAACACTCTTGCAAAAATATGTCAATATGCAACCAATTATTCTCATATACAATTAATTATACATGTAGTAAATTCTTACTGATTCCCAAGCCAGTTACAACAAGTCAGAAACATTGTACTCCAAACAACATTTCAGGTTGAAGCCAATCACAACAGTGCCTTTAACATGCAATAACCCATTCTATAATTTAATATCAAAATGTGGAACAACCTACCGGCCAGCCTCCTAGAGCAACCCACCCTTGGGGAATTTAAATATGCTCTTAACAATTATTTTTAACTAATTAGTATTTTTATTATTTATTATTATAATTATTATGCACCAGCACTAAATAGCACTAGCATCTGTACATTATTATATAATATTGGGTAATTTGACACTGCCCTAAACTATTGTTCTAAATAATTATTAATTAGTTTATTATTATTATCATGCACCAGCACTAATTAGCACTAATATCTACAGTGATGAGCCTCTGCCTTTCAATTTGTAGATTAACAAATTAGAATTAGAATTAGAATTAGAACCAGCCTGAGAGTAGGGTATGGAAAATTGCTTATTTTGGTCTGGAATGAATATATCAGATTATGGGTACTTAGGTGGCAAAGCCCCATGGGGCTCACAGGGGATTCAGTCAACAAAAACACACCCCAAGACCCAAAACAGGGACATTTTAGCTTGAAATTAGCTTGATTTTGTTTTACTCACAACCTACAATGTACCGGTCCACACAGAATTTTCACAAAGCTTGGATATCATGAATGAGAAATCATGTTTTCCAAAATCTGTCTTTTGGGCGTTTGTAGCAATTGTCCCCAGCAACCGACCCTTTAGGATGGCCAGTGATACCTGACTACTAATAAATTGGAGACTGTCAAGTATTTAAATCTTAATTCTACTTTTTAAATCAATCCTTGGCATGAACATTTTCCATTAAATATCAAGCAAAAAGCAAAATATTTTTCTTAATTAGTTACAGTGTTTGAAAAACCAGTTTGTCCGATGTGGATTTGTAATGCTATTTGTATTTGACTCCAGGTACGTGACCCAACATAGAGCTGGATGACTAGTGTAGCATATATATACCCCACCAGAGAGGAGAATACATCCCAAAATGCAGTGGGGCAGAATGACACATTCAGACAGGGGGCTTTTTTCCATGCACTCTTGACACTCTCACTCTCACCACTTACCTTCTGTTCACACCCTCACTCTCAGCACTAACCCTCTAACCCTCACCCTCACCGTCTCTCCAAACCTCACCCTCATTCAAACCCTTGCTCTCACCCTCACTCCAAACCTTGGCCTCACTCTCACCCTTACCCTCAGATCTTCCTCAGTTCACCTTCACTCTCACTTCTACCTTTACTACCTATCAACCAACCTACCTGTATCTTCACCTATCTACCTTACCTACTTTACTACCTATCAACCAACCTACCTACCTGTATCCCCATCTACCTGTAGCCCCATCTACCTATCTACCTTACCTACTTTACTACCTATCAACCAACCTACCTACCTGTATCCCCATTTACCTGTAGCCCCATCTACCTATCTACCTTACCTACTTTACTACCTATCAACCAACCTACCTACCTGTATCCCCATCTACCTGTAGCCCCACCTATTTACCTTACATGTACCTAATTTACTACCTAGCAATCTACCTACCTTTTTACCTACTTTATTTCCTATCAGCCAACCTATCTGTATCCCCATCCACCTGTATCCCCACCTATTTACATGATCTACTTTACTACCTAGCAATCTACCTACCTGTTTACCTACTTTACTACCACTCAACCAACCTACCTGTATCTCCACCTATCTACCTTACCTACTTTGCTACCCATCAACCAACCTACCTGTATCCCCATCCACCTGTAGCCCCACATATCTACCTTACCTACTTTTACTGCCTAGCAACCTACCTACTCATATACCTAGTTTACTACCAATCAACCAATCTACCTGTGTCCCATAAACCTTAATACCTACTTACTTTACAACCTACCAATTTACATACCTACCTATTTACCTACTTTATTACCTAGCAACCTACCTACCTATTTACCTACTTTGCTATCTACCAACCTACCTCCCTGTACATACTCCACCCTACCTTACAAACAATTTACCAACCATCTACCTACTTTTTTACCTTGCAACCTACCCACCTATCTATTTACCAATATAATTTACTACCTACCAACTTAGTTACCTGTATACCTACCTATCGACCTACCTTTCAACAAATCTACCCATTCACCTACCTACCTCTATAGCTATCTACATGTACTTAAATTATCTATATAGCTGCCTCATTATCTAGACGTGTATCTCCCCAGTTATTTATTTACCCAACCCGTCTATGGATATAGCTGCCTAATTACCTATATACTCACCTACCTACTTACTTATCTACCTATTAACTCATCCACAAAGTTGCCTCATTTATACATTTATGTAACCCTACCCACTTATTTACCTAACCTGTCACAAGATGTAGCTACCTAATTACCTAATATACATTTACCTGCCTCTACCTACTTATCTACCTATACACATACATGTACGAGCCTGTCTACATGACTACCTACAAAATTTTCTATATAGTTGCATCATACTTGACTACCAATACATATCTTATTCTAACGCGTTAACAGGAAAGGGGTCTTGTCGATTTCAGACCGTTAGACCCCTTTCTTGTTAACGTGCTACATCTTGTGTTCTTAGGGGGTGGCTTACACCAGCTTTGCGCGGTCGGGTATCCGGCAGTATTGAAGATATT
>JAOBYG010000907.1:0-13211 GCA_025403545.1 Epizoanthus stellaris | reverse complement strand
GGGATATGGAGGTCCACTGACACCGATTAGGGTGAGGCAACTGGTTGTGCTGGATACCAGGTATATGATCCTCATTTTATTGAAGAAAAATATTTGACAGGGAATAGAAGAAGGTAGGAAGTGGGAGTTGAAGAAACTGGAATGTAGAATAAAAGTGATGAAAAGTGAGAGGGAAGGGGTACTGGAAAACTCACCTTCATGGCCTTGAATGGCAGCAGGGTTCATTTAGTGGACAGAGGTTTCCTGTTCCCTGTTTGGCTGAGATAAATGTCACTGTCGCAATTTTACTTGTGGTTCATGTTGAATGTTTGCCTTTAATGAGAAATCTGTCGCCTGTTTTTAGGCAATGTCGCCTGTTGCGCAAACCCCTCGGAAGGCCTCCTGATTAGCAGCACACCTCCACCCAAAATAATCCCCTCCCTTCTCTTCTCACCCATTTTGGGTTTCCCTGTCTCCTAAAGGGTTGATACAGGCTTTTCAGTGGCTCCTTGTCATGAAACAGCTAAAGGGACAACAGAGATTTAAAATGTTTGTTCTTCGTTTGCAACAGCCATCAGGTCCAGGTGTGTTTGCACATGTTGGTGACAGGACCGAGTGTGCATTGCTGCAATTTATCCTCGATAGTGGAGTCTACTACCCTTACCTCAGAGACCAGTACCCAGATAGCGAGCATGCAAAGGTATTCAGGTTCACACCACAGCGCAAGTCAATGACGACAGTTATCAGAGATGATGACGGGCACTACATAGTGTACTCTAAAGGAGCAGTGGAGGCTTTGCTG
Source organism: Epizoanthus stellaris (assembly GCA_025403545.1). Taxonomy (NCBI): domain Eukaryota; kingdom Metazoa; phylum Cnidaria; class Anthozoa; order Zoantharia; family Epizoanthidae; genus Epizoanthus; species Epizoanthus stellaris. Next base: position 12,430 of record JAOBYG010000907.1, on the reverse strand, counting down.
TGCCGTTGTAGCAGTATCATACACGAGTCTGGGGTTGTGCCATTGAATTCAGAAGACATGAGTGACATTAAGACAGTCATCAAACAGATGCAGGAAGACAGTGGATTGAAAGTGATGTGCCTTGCCTACAGAAAGATAAAAGGTAGCCGTATGAGGAATATGTAAAGTGTTTAATTTCTTATAAATTGATTTCTATAAAACAATTTTTGTTTTGTGTAATCACACCTAGTGTAAAAGTTAAAATGTACTTCAGTACTTCGTTTTGGATCATTGTGATCATCATCAGGACAATTATGGAAATTCTTGGTTTGTTGTTATATACTGAAATTCAGGTAATCCCTCTGGGGAACACGTGAAGATGATAAGCATGCATGTACTTGCTTGTTTAGGCTTTGTTGGAATTTAGCAATAAACAATGCTTCTAAAGTGCGTCTAAGTCCCAACGGATGTGTTGTGATAATTATTTTCCATTTGACTTGGTGTGGCAGATTTGTGGGCCAAATGTCTTGCTGGCTCTATCTGATTGCTGTGCAGAATCTTCATGTTCAAGTTGATAGGTTTCAAAACTTTTGTGTTATTCAGCCCAGTAAGAAGTTTGGTAAAATTGTAGTCTCTATATGTTTAATTTATTACTAAATTAAACTTTTTCAGGCACATAGTTGATCAAATTGAACTTCATGTTATTCAAACAAACAGCATGGGTTTCATTGCAAATTTTTATTTTTTTATTTTTTTTATAAATAGATTTGTTGATGAATCACTAAATTCTCCCAGCTTAAGTTTGGTAAGCAGTGTATGGAAACTAGTAAAGAGAATATACTGATCAATAAGCCGACAGACACGTGTTGAAACACATGCCATCTCAAGGTACTCATTTTAGGGTAGGAGTGGGGTAGGTTTTTTTTTGGGGGGGGGGTGCCAAAGTGGGCAAAACAAGATCAGAGATCAGTAATAGCTTTTAAGTTATTAAAAGTACATTACTAGTTAAAACTAGTGGAAATAATGGTTGTTTTATAATTGTTAGCAATTGCAAATAACACGCCTTTCATTGACTGCTAGTGAAAGTTAGAGAAATGTAAAATGTTTCAATAAAAAAACTAAGGGGCAGTTAGTCAAATCCTTTATTTTATCAACCTCCTTCCCTCAATCCCCTCCCCTTCTCCATCCCCAATCATCATGAATTTTCATATTTTTGGAATGAAACAAATTAAACCACACTTTTAAACCACCATTTATGTTAAATATATTTATTTTTGTACACATTTTCTGTGTTTTAGACAAGGCAATGGCAGAGAATGATCTGAACTGTGAAGACACCGTTGTCTCAGATCTGACATTGATTGGTTTTGTTGGCATTGAAAGCGCAGTAACTGCAGGGGTAAGCTATTGTGGAGCTATAAGAACTGAATACTGTAGGTACAATTATGACTTATTCTCAGTCTTGTGTGTCTACCTATTGCTCTAAATGTCTGTCCGTCTGATTTTCTACCTTGTATGATCTGTCTTCTAATTGTACATGTAATTGCCTTTCTGATTATATATCTGTCTGTCTTTGAGTGTGTATACGTGTTCGTATCTCTCTAACAGTCATATCCACATATACATGACACACACATGCACACACACGCACATGAAAATGCACATGCACATGCACACACACACACATGCATACACACGCGCATACACACACACACATGCACGCACACGCACATGCACACACGCACATGCATGCATGCACACACATACACACACACACGTGCACACGCACACATGTACGCATGCACACACACACACATATGCACACATTTAAACAGATTTAAACAATCATTTATTCCAGCCTGCATAATTAACGCAGTAGATTTTTAACCTTTTACGATTTTATAATTGTAAATTTTTAAACATTTAGAAATTTCCATTTATATGTAAATAAGTTTTCAGACTCTAGCTGCAATGTATTATATAAATTATTTAATAAAACACTATCTATCTATCTATCTATCTATCTATCTATCTATCTATCTATCTGTCTGTCTGTCTGTCTGTCTGTCTGTCTCTCTGTCTGTCTATCTATCATATATGCACACACACACACACACACTCACAAGCAAAAGCACATGCATGCACACACATACATATTAGTTTTGTTTCAAAATCGTTTTCTTGTGCACCTCGTTTCCTGTCAAGACTGCTTCGGATATATTTTATATAAAATAAGAAAATAAGCCCAAAAAAGTGCTTTGAATAATATAAGCCCATTGGGCGTATATTAGGAAGTTTACGATATCCTGACTCATCCTGTAAATAGAGCTGCAGATGCTGCGACTGTATAATTTTTGGAATATCGATTCATCTTATTTATTTCAGAGACAAGAAAACTCGTCAAAACTGTTCTTAACATGTTTGTTCTCGTTGTTATTCTAGCTGCCAGGCCGTAGAGTGGTGACTGAGAGTTCTTTAGGAGGGCTGCACTACAAACGCGGAAAGGACCTGTTGGTGGCATACAGAACCCTCCTAGATAGCATCACACGTGAGATAATGGACGAGTTCATCAGGGGAATTGCCGTGACAACCAGTTATGGAGCAGATATTCAGGTAATAAATGCGTCAGTCAATTCCAAGTGTGCACATTACTTCTCGGGAAAATGCAGATCGTATTTGCAAGGGTACGGCATCCCGGAATGGGGCATTTGTACAGTTAAAGGGGAACTGAACCCTAAAATCATCCCATCTTTAATGGTGAACTGTGAAGTTTAATTGGAAGGATATGATGTCGATTCTTTAGATCACATCACTTAAAGTTTCTTGCTCACGATAAAAGGCCGATATCAGGAAGGAGATTAGGCTCGAGAGCTATTTATAACCGTCGTTCCGGTCTCTGGTTTCACTACCGCATGCGAACTCAACCAATCCCAGACGTTCCAATTAACTTGAAGCTCACTGATTGGTGGATATTTTTAGAACAGCCCTCAGGCCCTCCTCTTGTCGTGGGAATGGAGCTGTAAGAGAGTTAAGGGAAACGTTGGTTTACATATGATTTGCAGTGGCCCGTGGGCGGAGCATTTGAAACAGGTGTTTGGCCCAGATCCCTTGACGTCACTGACCCCCTAGTGATTGTTATATTTCAACTACTTCTATCACGTTAACATAAAAGGGGTCTAGTCTATTACCAGGCAGTAATCTGCAATTCACTCCTGGTTGTAAAATAGGCATAGACCAGCGAATAGTAGCTCAAATCAAGTTCTGTTTGCACTAAAACAAAGGTGAGAGAAGTGCAATTTGACTTTTGTATCGGTTTCTCATAACTATAGGTTGCTTTTTGTGGTGGGCAGGGGGGGAGAGGGGGCATGCTTAGAAGTAAAAAAATTCGTTTTTAGCATATTTTAAAAACTCTCGGCTTTTCCACCGTATCTCCCGCAAATCGTGTTAGATGGACTTGACTGAGGCCTTATAGAGTTAAAAATGATAAGGTGAAGGTAGGGAAACTTGAAATGGTGCAAGTTTCGTCATTAATTGAGCCAGAGATGACACCCTAGGTACCCAAATATGCATAACTTTTTGACATGACTGCCCTGATGCCCCGTGAATATATACATGAATACATGAATGTGGGATAGTTAAGGGCGTGAGAGGGCAGAAACGACGCTATGCGAAGGGCCATTTGCAGTGGTTTCACAAAAAGTACGAATGCCCGAGGTTGTCCCGGTTAGATGATTGTCACACATAGAACTAACCGATACATCGATTATGATGCTTTCAAACGATGCGCATTGCACATGGACACACTCGGAGAGATCAGTGAGACAGTCGAACAGAGATATTGCACTCAGTGTAACCAATATTTGTAAAGAACAGCCAACAAACTGGCAGGAAATTAAATCAGTACGAAATCTGAATTGACTGGAAACACCAGTAAACGGAGATTATTCGACTGCAACAGATACAGCCTCAGTTGATGACAATACAAATGATGAAAAGACATACATTTAGACAGCTAGATAAATGGATGGACAGATAGACAGACAGACAGACATTGAGACAGACAAGAGCTGAAGTGATGACCAAAGTGACCAAGATAGACAGAGCGACATACCAAAGACAGAATTACTCCTTTCAGACACATATACAATAAATATAATGTTAAATTCTCCTTACTACCCGCATGCATTTTGTATGAGATTTTGGTAGTTTATGAAAGCAAGTTTGCTATGTTTGATCAGTTCCTCTATTCTTACTACCAAGATATGTATTTTTCTTTTAATATTGTAAGGAGAAGATAGATGTTGATAGATTTCTTGGGCTGAAGGTTCAAATGCATGCAGATATCGATATGAGAACAGCAGTACTGACTTCGCACAGAAAGCGACTCTTTTCTAATTTGTATAGTTGAGCAATCAATTTAAGGGAGCTTTCCATTTGTCGGGTCCAGTCAATCTGGCCAGTAAGTTCAGCGCCCTATGTTTCTATAAAAGCTTTGCAACAGTACAGGTGAATTACACAGTACTTCTACTCCAGTAGCAGGGCCAGTCTGGCCTAAACCAGTTCTGAAAGTTGCCCCATTCCATTTACTTGGGCCAGCCAGACCGGCCAGATCTGACAAATAGAAAGCGCCCTAAAAGTAGCGAATTATTCCATAATTTACGTCGATCTCTCTCGTGGTTACCAGCATGAAGGCGCGGACAACATTCCCAAGCAAATTGGTGACACAACAGACTGCGCCTTGCTGCAGTTCGTGTTGGAGCTGGGCGAGACGTACCAGTACTGGCGGGACGAGTACCCTGAGGAGAGATTCCTGAAGGAGTATGTCAGTTACGCGGCTGGAGCGACAGCGCATCACAAGAGATATGCCGCTACAGCGCTGAAACTTCGCCACGGCACGGGAGGGTTCAGGGTTTACTGTGTTGGAGACGTAGATGAGTTGTTGAGCAGGTGTCAAAAGATTGTGGAACAAACAGGTAAACTGCTTTATACGCTGGAGATGCTTAGTCTCCCTTACTCCAACCTCGTTCCCAGGGTACTTTCACTTTCCGGTCTTCCTCGTGTAAACCGGAAGGTGAAAGTACCCTGGGAACAAGGTTGCCCTTACTCTACTCTCTTAAATGTAGGAATTATGCACTATGTGTGTTTACTAATATATCTGTCCGTCCGTCCGTCCCTCTATCCATCCATCCATTATTATTTTTCTGTATTAAATCTGTAATTTTGCCTATCTGGTACTGACAGAACGATTGTATTATATTGCATTGCATTGTTTTGTATTGCATTGCATTGCATTGCATTACCTTACATCATTATATTGTATTGTATTGCATTGCATTGTATTGTATTGCCTTGCATTGTATTGCCTTGCATTACCTTACAATGCCTTGCATTGCCTTGCATTGCATTGCCTTGCATTGCATTGCCTTGCCTTGCATTGTATTGTATTGCATTGCATTGTATTACATTACGTTGCACTGTATGGTATTGCATTGCATTGTATGATATTGTTTTGTATCGTATTGTATTGTATTGTAATTTATAATTGCAATTGCAATAGTAGATGTAATTGTAATTTGATAAATTCAGGATAAATTGGTATAAAGTTATAAATATTTTCCAAAATAAGCCATATTGCTGGTGCAGACAACTTTAGAAAGATATATAAGCAATTGAGGCTCAATTTATTGTTCAACCAGTTGGCGGCGACAGAGAGGCCAAAGAGTTTTCTGATCAGGAGAAGTACAAAGTTGCTAACTGTGCGAAGGCAGTTGAGAAGAGAAGTCACAGAGTGCTGGGCCTCGCATTCAGGGACTTTGGCAATAGCCGCGGTACGTACCGGTCGTTGGGCTGTGTTCCAGCGTTTTATATCATATTTTTTATAGATATAGGAAGAAGACAGCGCCAAAGAGATGAAAGTAAAGAAATTTACTATAATAAGTCATAGTACACGGCCCAAACCGCAACATTCAGTACTTTTGAACCCTGGGTATTGCAATCAAGTTTTATGAATTGTAATCGGCCACTTCCATCTGCGCCATCCTGCACTTTTAGCTGAAAATCACTTGTTTTGTTTTGCTTTTTAGAATATTTCCATCGAACTTAATTATACATTTGATGACATCTACAACAACAACAATTCTATTATTTTTCAATTTTTGAATTTACATTTCTTACTTTCTTGCCATGTTTTACAGAAATGAGGCGACGCAAAATCAGTTCAGTGTTTGGCCTGACAGAGCCCTTTAATTGGTGCCTTACAAACATAATGTTCGTTTCTGATTGGTTCGTAAGAAGCTGACATGATTAATTGTACTAAATGAGCTACATGTTACTGAAAGTCTTTTAAAATTACTTTAATGATGTTTATCTTTAAGTATTGTAACAATTGGTTCTTTAAAATAACAAACTTTAAATGGTTCTTAAAGGGCTAGCGCTCGAAACGTCAGTTGTAGCTAAAATCTCCTACCCTCGAAAAACATACTATATCAACTTTTAGTTGATCAGTCTTGGCCTAGTTGCCGACGTCGAAAACTAGTTATTTTAAACTAGATAACTTGTTGTCTCAAACTCACAGTAAATATTGTTATTTCTAAATGTTTTGTTTTGTTAGAAACGTGTTTGACCAATTTGTAACCATTGCATACAAGTACGTCACTTTGACAATTAAACGTTTTCATTGTGAATCTGAGAGAACGAATTTTAATTGGTTAATATAAACAGTCAGTTTTTACAACGTGCTTTCCAAAATTAAGTTTTAACTTCTTTAAAAACTCACTGTATTTTAAGGAAACGCAAGTTACATAATTGAAAATGGTTGTATTTCCAAATAGTTATTATCCAGAAAGGAAATATTATTTTACTTGAAATCATGTGTCCCTTAACAGAGCATAATCTAGTTCCCATACGTGACAGCTCTCCTCTTTTGTCCAGATCCCGAACCGAACTGGGACGATGAGAACGCAGTGCTGTCTGAGATGACGTTCATTGGCTATGTAGGCATAGCTGATGCTGTCAGGAGAGGGGTATGTAATTAAACGCCATTAACGACTTTGCACTGTCAGGAGAGGAGTAAGTAAGAAAATGCCTTTAACGACCTCACACTGTCAGGAGAGGGGTACGTTCGTCTGGTTGGTACATGTGCTCCCGTTGGCTATATGTCCAGCAACTTCTGGCTCAGTATGTCCGATAGCTATTTCTACTGTGTTAGACTTGTTTAAATACTTCGGTAAAAATCTTGCAATAGCGTTGTGCACTTTGTACGTGAGTGTAACATCACACTTCAACGTTTTGTGCCAACGCGAAACCTTTGATTGTTGCTTGTAGTCCGAATTGGTCTGAATTGGTATAGTGACAGTTGATCCTGTCCAATCAGTGCTAGGGACAGTGACAGTGGCAGTGAAAGTGACAGTGACAGTTGACAGTAGTGACAGTGATAGTGTCACTGACAGTAGCAGTAACAGTAACAGTAACAGCAACATGCCAAAAACTCTAAGGCAGCCCGTTACTGCAATAGCACATCAGTGTAGTGCAAGTTGACATCGCGCCACTGATAGCCAGCCATCCTATAAAGGTTGCATATCACGATGGAGGGAAGTATACGAAACTCAAGATCTAGTGGAACGGTAGAAACACACTTAGATGGTATGTCTCATGATTTAGTGTTAACAGAAATTCAGAAGATGGACAATTAAATTAAAGTGACTGACCATTAACAGCATTCCTAGAATATGTACAATTCTGTAATTGCGTTCGGCCCCATTAGAGCAAGTTTCGCATGAGTGTCGATTAACCAAAGACAAAGGCATTATAATACATTAAATTCAGCAGTACACTTAGCCAATGAGGTGGTTGCAAAATGGCGGGAAAATGGCGCGGGTTGCAAGGTTGTGGCGCCACAATGCAGTGCACGCTTGCACGTAAGTGTTGTCTTGTAATATCTTGTCATTTCTCTGAAGCGTGATTGGCTAAGAAACAATAGTGTTATTGCTTCTTTTCGCGATTATCTGGAAGTAAATTGATAAACCAATGGAATCACAAAGTAAAGACATTACAAAGACAGACATGAGTTTTTCGACACTCATGCGAAATCTGCTCTAAGCGGGCCAATATCAATTGTAAAACACCCAGTAAGTGATCATAGTTTAATAGTAACGCGTGCAACAAGATATTTAGACAACATTGGAATTGACATGGGTACAAAGCAAGTCTCAGGAAATGTGAATTCTAAATTAAAAAAATAATTGTGATCATCATCAGAGAGATTAAAAACTCTGGCGACATGCTAGGTGCAACCAAAGACAAGTGTAGATGGAAAGCGGAGAAATACGTGAAGAAAAAACCAAACTGCCTCGAGCGGGAATCGAACCCACGACATCCCGATCACATGGCAGGTGCTCTAATCACTGAGCTACCGAGGCATCCACAGTGGCAGAGGGAGAACTAGACCAACTCGTGACGAGGCAGTTTGGTTTTTTCCTTCACGTGTTCAGTCCGCTTTCCATCTACACTTGTCTTCGGTTGCACCCTGCATGTCAGAGTTTAACCTCTCTGATGATGATCATATAGATCGAAACATGGGAATATATCAAAATAGTGCTCATTCATGTCATGTCAGTACTGAAGAAACTTGTATGTGCCCAATACCTACAATCAAGATTCAAATTCTAAGTCGTTGGCTGTCTGCTTTCACACTCAGTAAAAAGCTATAACACAATGCAATTCTCCGTGCCCAATTTATCATACAATGGTATACGGAATTGCAAGACAAGTTGCATAGACATTATTGCACTGATTAACATATCCTACAACAAAAACCATTGCAAGACAAAGTGCTGCAATGTAACTATCTTGATGAAACTATCTCAATAAGTAGCCTGTTATTACATTTGTGTATTACCGTCTGGACTATTACAGAATAGCTGTATACAGCTATTTCAAACAACTTTGTCTGGATCATTCTACGTTATTCGTATATACTACGACCGAAAGGCATTGTGGTTTCACTTTCTGCCTGAGTCAGTCCGGTTATGAAATAAAAGATCCACAATTCCACAAGGTTGAAATGTACTGATAACACATAGTTGGACCAGGCAAACCACAAACCTTTTTGGTTCATGTATTCATGTAAGTGCAAATGATTAATACACAATTGTACTATGAACGAAAGTACGAATGTACTATGCACGACTGCACAATGTCCGAGTCAACCTTTTTTAAATAGCTGTATATACTCAGCTACAGGTGCAGCTGCAAGACCTATAAGTAAATGATACTGACACGTCCCGGTTTTACCTGGCGGTACCAGTGTAAATACCCACCCTCTCCTCCCAGCAGAAAATACGTAGTTCTTACCTCCAATAGCATTAAGCTGCTCCCGGGTGGTTTCTGAGAACTTTCTCATGAAAGGTTTGTCATGTAATAACAACAGTATAACGTCCTTCTGCGTGACGTATATGAGTCTCTTGGTGACGTACGGGGCCATCATATCAATACCCTACAACAACAACAAATCATAAGGCCTCCGCAGACCTATGCAACTATGTGAGATTTTAGTCTCATGCAATGAAAATCGTAGAACACTGCAACGTGTGCGGCAGCCTACGATGAAAGTGTTATTGCATGAAATTAACCTGTTTGATTTTATCACATGTAATTGGAGTCAATAGGCCGGTTCACACTAGATATCCAAGTGCACTGCAAGTGCATTTACAGCCAAGTGCACTTGAGAATAATTTCGGGAAATAACTAAAACACAGATGTCATTTCTGGGATACTTAAAAACCAACCTGTCAGTCAGTATCCACGGTTAACGCTCTGTTGCACAAATCCTTTTATTCAAAATAACGATCTGTCAATGTAATTAGCGACTTGTCATTGGAATTTGCAGCTTGACATTGTAATTTATCATCTGTCAACAAACTTGTACTTTGATTAGGTAAGTCGGTTTCAAGTGTGGTGCAGACCACACTTGGAAGTGCAATTCGGCTTCTTTGAAGTGTTACAATCGGCCACAGCAACAAAGTGCGAAGCTCGGCCTCGTATTTTGACGTTCACACACAAGTGTATCTCAAGTACACTACAAGTGCACTTGAGTTCGCTAGTGTGAACCGGCCAAGTGTGAACCGGCCTAATAGCCCATTTCCGAGATACGCCTTCACGGTTGTAACTTACTTCGTACAATGAATATTTTAATTGAATACTTGGGAAGATACATTAAAGCATATTGTACAAAAACAAAGGAAACGGTACAAACAAATTATCTTGTTAAATACTCGTGCTGCAAACATTTTTTGTCACATGTGTGTGGCTTTCAGCGATAAAAGGCAAATTGTATCGCATGTAACCAAAATCTCCCATAGCGGTGGGCCACAGTGTGAACATCATTCTCTATTACAGCTGTTTCCATTGCTATGCGACAACGGTATCAGGAATGCATCAAATCTCCAGTCAGGATTTTCGTTTTGGGCTTCCGTCAATCAAACTTTATTTCAAACTGACAGCGTGCCTGATGAAAACCGTAACCAATCACGATTCACAGATCTGCAGACATGCACAATTCTTAGTTGGAACGGCTCTGTCATTGACGTAGGCCCAGCTACAAATATCCGGGTACTTCTTGGGATATTTAGAGAAGTCGTAAATATTTAGAAAATTTGGAGATATTTAAAAACATTATACCAAATCTATACGGGCTGAACAAAGACACCTATTACCATTTTATTTATAATTTCTCAATACATACTGGCTTCAAGAGCTAAAAAATAAGAGGTTTCCTTTAAAAAAGAGGAGAAAATAGGAATCAGTTGGAAAAATAGGAAAAAATAGGAACTTCACACCCTGCACTTAATCTCGCAGTTTATCTGCTTATCTTCCTTGATTCTGATCAAAAGGAAGAGATCGCTTGCAGACTAAACTAATATTTTTTGAACGCATAAGACCACTGGAGACCACTTCAGCAATTCTACCATAACTAATACTTGTAAGTCCTGTTCTTAGAACTTTTTGGATTGCAGAATGCATTCACCTCTTGAATAAGTCTAAAGTCGCACTCCACGTCATCTGCTTCACTCCGTGAAATAGTCTTCAACCCACAGTTGACAACCTTAAATAAAAACAGTAAAAAAAGAAAATCAAGATATCTTTAAAGGAGAGAGGTCATTGAAACAATACAATGTAATGCGTTGTACTTAACTTGAAGCTCACTGATTGGTCAATATTTTTCGAACAGTTCTAAGGCCCCTCCTCTTATTGGGAGACAGGAATGTACTCTGTCTATCAGATAATAGTGAAGAAAAAGGTTGTGGATAGAGCCAAGATATATACCGTAAATATCCCATAATATGTCCAGGGATTAGTTTCGTTCAAAGGACTTTTTCTTGGGCTTACTTTCGGAGCTTATTTTCTGGGGGAGGGATTGTTATTGGAGCAGATTTTTCATCTTGAAAATGGATGTAGTTTAACTACGTTATTATACAAATATAAGCCAATGGGTTTATTTTGACTTGTTTTTGGAAGTTATGGGTGTGCATTTTTGGGAACGAAGGCAAACTTTGATTTTCGTAATATCACACCACTGCGGACACATGAGATCAAAGTTCCGTTTTCAAGTGTTTTGATCGTGATCAGCGTTGACATGGCAACATAGTAGAATCCTTTCAATTTTTATAGATGACACGAATTTTCTCAAAAACTAGACCTAACTTTTTAAAGAGACTTTCAGGATTTTATGTACAGGGTCTGGGTTATATATTGACAATGTTTTGGAAAAATCCACAACAGCGTTTTAAAATAATTTGTGAATTGGATTTTTGAGCACGGTTTTCATATTCTTTTCCATTTTATTTGCTTTTCTTATTATAAAAGGAATTTAACCGGCCATCTTTCTTCTGAAAGATTTCCAATGATTTTAGATCACTATTTGGAGAAAAATGAGTATATGTTCTCTTTTTGATTACGAGATATGGAAGTTTGAAGGTGAGCAGAAACGTTGCGTTAATTGGCATAAAATACCTAATTTGCATTTTACAACATAATGTTAGAATGCTCCTACAGATTTCGTTTTAAAACTGTCAACAAATGGAAGGGTCCTTATTCTTGACAATCCCATAAAAAACGAAATGAGAAAAATGCTTCTACTACCACGTCTTCAAAGTGTTCTTTATACGCACATATACCTTCAAGCTATTGCCACCAGCAGTGGCTTCCAAAATTCCTTTGACTGCTTTGGACACAAGATAGATGTTTCGCTTCTTGCCTTCCTTTGAACGTGTCATCAGCTGGGAAAATGGAAACTCGTCCTTGAACCCATAGAACGCCCTGAAAATAAGCAAGAGTATTTGTTGATTAAGGTTGAGTTTGAACACTGCTATGTGTTGCAATGAAGCTCGAGTGGCGAACAGCTATCAAACTTTCTCAAACATTATCAAAGGAATCGACTTATCCAAACTGTTAT
>JAOBYG010000796.1:0-13219 GCA_025403545.1 Epizoanthus stellaris | reverse complement strand
AGGTTTATTTGGATCCCCCTCATGATTTTCAAAATGGTTACGAATTAGAGCATGCCATTTGGTCCATGCAACTAGTCCACATTCTACTAATTAATTTCCATGGCAACAATCATCCAGTATTGTTGTTATGGCAACAGATGTTCAAAACCAAATCTGCCATCTTGGCCGCCATACATGTATATCTTGGATTTTTCAATTTTTGAATATTTTTAGAAATAGTAAGAAAACGACATTTTAGTGGCGAAAACTATGAAAGAACTAAAATAAAACAAAAAATTAGGAGTTTAGAGCTGTTTTTTTCAAGAAATTTCAAATTCTGAAAGCAAACATTTTTTCTTATGACATCATGAGTGCTGACATCATCTAATTAGTGTCAAACAACATGCCTATTATCTGGCTACAGTTGCTAAAAAGTTTTTGCCAATTGGTCAAAAGGCAAAAATTTGAGGTCCAAAAATCCTTGGTGGTGTTAAGGGTCTTATCTAAAAACCTTATCATGGGGAGTATACCCTCCCCCCCACTCCCTCACCCCATTGTCCAAGCTATGGATCCCGACTATTAAGAAACATACATGTATTGCCACATGGAATGAGTAACAGATACATGTAAACAATACTTACACTGACTAGTGCATCTTCAATCAGGTGATCCCGTCGAACTTTTAACCTAAGATACGGTGTGGGTTGTTGACCTCGGACAAGGCTGAACAACAGTGTAAGTCTTCGCTCACTGTACATCCGCACGCGGTTATCATAGAAAAGTCCTAAACTCTTTGTTGCAGTAGTAAGAATGAAGTTATGACTCAAGAAAGAGAACTTTTCTGCATTGTCACTCTTGAAGTTTGTAAAATCTCGGTCCACTTCAATTTGATCATTCAAAGCTTCATTTACAAATTCTTCATATTTAATTTTGGGCTTACGGCAGTTTACTGGGTTTATTCCTAATTCCTTAAAAAGTGGATCTTCAGGGTTTCCATTGGACATTGCTGCAGCGTCATTGGCACTGTCAACAACATCAGTATCTAAATCTCCACCAAGAACACTAGCTGCAAACAAGAGTCGCATACACTTGACAGCACAAACAATGGCTTCGTCATCATGTACTGGCAAACCAGATGGTGCTGGACCTTTCACCACCTTGTATGTTATTAGCTGTTGCAGTGTCTCTACCATTCGGCGGATTTCCTCAGCCGAAAAGGTTCCCCAGATTCGCACTAACTGGGTCTTACTTTTTTGTGGCAGTAAACTTAGGGCCTTACAAAGGCTGGGAAAGGCTTGTTCCAGGTACTCGGGGCTTTGCAACATGGTATTTTCCATCACAACAACAAACTGGTTTAGAAATGTTTGGTTATCAGCTGGACTCTTAAATTTCAAGTCCATTTCTAACCATGTTGCCAAGGCAACAAGAGAATTCAGGAGTGAGTTCTCAACTGAAGAATCCCCAAGTGCAAACAGAACTGAATAGACGCGTCTCACAGCTTCAATATCAACATTTGTCATGGAACCATAACCTATGGAGTTGCTGTCCAAGAGAAAGCTTCTGTTGAGGGATTCTGAGTTGGAAAACACTTCTCCAATGGTGTGTACAAGTTGTTTAAAATTGCCTTCCTCTTTGCAAGTGTCCACAATTCCCAATAATGATTTCTCTGTCAAGTGTGGAACTTCCTTAACTACAAATAAAATAAACAGATAGTTTTAGAGATGGGGCTCATCGCTGTTAGACATGATTATAAATTACTATTGCTGCTGCTATAATTGTTATTTCTACATGTATTACTAAATACTAGCAGTTACTGTGGTAAGTGAAATGCTGCCAATTGACTTTCATTATAATTAACATTCTGCAGTATGTGAATAGACACTCAAGCAGCACAGTGATATGGAGTTACAAAATATCACATGTCCACATCCATTTACAATTTACTTTCAATTTAGAATTTACATTGTTCACTGAGCACTAGCAATTTTGTACAAATCAATGATGAGCAAAACGCCATTCCTCTAGGAATGAGTGACTAGATTTCAATCTAGTCCTTCGTCAGATTTGCTCTGACGAAGGGCTAGCGCTTGAAACGTCAGCTGAAACCTTTCACCCTCACGGCGAAAAACATAACATATCAACTTTTAGTTGATCAATCCCATCATTTGTCATAGCAATAGTTAGATACTGCTTGTTTGGTTTTACTATTGTGGGTAGTGAATGGTATTTAAATTAATCAAGGATCTCTGAAAAATTTGGTCTGGTCTCAAAATCTTGGAAGATTCGTTTTCATCTATGTGGTTGCTCTTCTTCTCTTACATGTATTATCGTCAGGCTCAAGTCTTGAGCATGTATTTTAAAACACAAAAAAGTCTCAGATCCTACCATTCGATACCCCTACTCTTAACCCATTTTCAGTCCCACATGCATCAAATTCTACATGGTGTGCCATTCTGTCATATGACACTTTTGTGGCTAACCATGCTACTGAAGAGTGACCAGAAATTACTTGGACAGTCAGTGATTGTCAGCCATGAAAACTGAATACAAATAAGCAGCCGATCATGACTACTTTTGTAATTACTATCCATTGATAAATTACAGATACCTACCTACCTACCTACCTACCTATCTACCTACCTACCTACCTACATTACATTATTACATAGACATGCTAATATGGCCACTGAAATAAAAGTATAACTACGAATCGAAGGGCCCTATGGGCCCTTTGTATATATGGGTCTCACTACATACTTCCAATCCACCCGGGCTGGAAGAGCAGTGGGGTTGGAGGGGGGGATGGGCGGTTAGGGGTGTGTGTCCCCATCAACTGTCAGATAAAAGCACATGATTGCAAGTAGACCCCTATTTGATAAAGGGCTTCCCCCAGCTCTCCCACGTTGGCCTGGCCACCAATTGTGTTGACACTCTGCCAGGCCTGTGCACTATGGGCTGCACAATAGATTATAAAGCTTAGACCAAATAAAAAATACCTGTTGTTCTGGTTTCACGATTAACCCTAACGTTTTTCCCCATAAAGTCAGCTGTACAATTTCTTGTTTAATCAAAATGATTACAGGTGAAGCAAGCCGTTTCTTTTGTGGGGTTACAGCTTCACGGGAATCGGACTTCCACGACAACAGCGTTTGTCTTGCAGTACCTCAGTATGCAGGCAGGAATCAGTAGCAGTGTGAAGTAAAGTTTATCCAAGTCAGATTCTGGAGCCACTGGGTCCTCTGGATTGACACTGGTATACTTCTGTAGCATAATGTTCAGTCTAGTAAATACCCAAGTCTGATTCCCATGAATCCGAAACCCCACAAAATAAACAAATGGCTCCACGAAGGGTACAAAGTCTAATGAAAGGAATGGTCAATAGTAACTTTCCTACTTCCCACCTAATTTTACTCCTGCAGTGTATTGTGATGTTTATCAGTGCCCATACACTCAAAGAAAAACCAAGTTGTCAGTTCAGGCATTTTATCAGAGTTCCGAAAAAGGGCAAATGTGACATAAGGAATCAAAAATTATTTTGATTTTCAGTATGGCTTGCAAATGAAAACGACAAAAAGATCTTTTGAAAATTTCAAATAGTGCTAATAATTGCTCTTTCAAAGAACTGCCTTGTTGTACATGGAAATTTCTCAGCAAAAGGCTTGGTCATTTAAATGAATTTATTCCAATAAAACAATAAAATGATTTTGATTCTAGAGGGACTCCACTAATGTCCAACAAAAATGAAAAGGGCTTTACAATACACTTTCTTTCATGACTATCAATAAATTTTAATTAAAATTTGCGGTCCACGCCCGCATGTCGATTTCAGATTTGTAAGTCCGAGATGAGACACACTGGCACCACTAGTTTTGATCAATGGCAGTACACGGAACACGGTAGACAGTAAATGAATGGTACATGGTGGTACACTGTTGTAATTTGTAGCAAAGGCAGACACATCTCTCAACAATCAGACAACACCCTGTAAAATACAAGCAGGATTGAAAGTCAGGGAAATTATGAGGCCTGAAGACGGCTAACGATGTAACTGCAATGCGTCAATCTGTGGAGGCCATGGACTGAGTGCAAACTCGAAGTCATTAAAACACTGTGTCCATTGCTCATAGGAACGCTGAGTAATTATAAAAGCCAAGCGAACACAGAAAACACTTCGTAACTTACACGGTCCAATAACCTTCGTGAGTCGTGACATTCGCTTTCTTGATGTTTTGAGCACACTATGCATCTGTACTGTGGTTATTTTTAATATTAATATTGAATAGGCAGGGCACCTAGAAAATGAAGTGCAGTGCGATCATGGACGATGGTGGCTGAGATCTCTCGCAGTGGATGATGGTGGCTGATATTTGAAACAGGTTCTTAATTTAAAAGTCAGTTAAGTCAAACATTTGATGTGTCTGGGGCTGAAAGTGTTAAAGAAAATACAGAAGCCGTATGGGACTGAAGTGATGTTTGGTATTAATTGGCATAAAACCCATCCTGCATAACAAATAACTGCATTGCTACAAGTAATCACACTGTTTACTTGCAAAATTCCCTCATATCAAATAAAGACGGACCTACATGTATCCAGGCTGGATTAAAAAAAATGTAGGTTCTGTCTATATGCAGGTTTTTACTATACTTGATAGTATACACTGTACATGTAAGTAATAATTACTGTTAGAAGAAATAAGGTATCAAATATTAACTTACAGAATAAATACTACTGTTTGGAGATATCAGAAACTGGTATTTGACAGCAATTCCTGCTCATGCAGTACCACATTTTCTCAGTCTTGTAACTATACTTTGTGGAGACTAGCAGGGAGTTTGAGTTTGACAAGTTAAAGTGCATACTTGTTTACTCAACATATATGTATATAGCAATAACTGTAAATTTATAATGCATTCACAGTGGATAATTTGTTAAAAAGTGGGTAGAACACATGACAAATGACACACTGCTAATTCTCCTTCAAGTACTATTCTATACATTTCTTATAAAACAGTTTGTGAGAATTTAGTAATTCACCTGACACAACTTGCTGATGACCTGATCAGTTCCTTTATTCTCATTATTACCTACGTTTGTATTGATATTGTCACAAGAAGATACATGTGGATGTCAATAAAGTGACTGGGGCTGAAACGATTAAGTAAAAACATGTGCTACATGTATGGGCAATGAATGCAATGATAACAAAAATGGTAACAAAACTCACCGTTTTCTAGGATCTTTTGCAAGTAAGCCTGCTAGGATATTTTTTGCTCGTTCTGATATACGTTGTGGGAATTTTACATCTTCCTAGAGTTTCAAAAAGAGTATCCGAAATGAGAAAGAGTTGCTTGCTTACTGTTACCATTCAGTTTACATGTACTGGGTTATCCTAGCAGCTTGGTAGGTAACCAATACACCCAATACACTAGGGTTAAATTGTTCGCTTAGTGCACGTAGTAGCACTTTATGATAAAAGAATGAAACTCAGCGTACTAATACTGGATATCATGGATGATATTTTACAGATTATAGGCAATCTGGATATACCCATGTCAGCCAGGGGGGCATTTGTCAAAAATGGCTAACAGTCCGGTTCTTTCAGCCATGACAACATGGAGCGAAATTATTTGATACAATGTTAAAGAGCTATTGTAATGATACTTATTTATTTATTTAATTAACCCCAAAGATTACAAAAACTGATATCAAAATAAATATTGAAATGTTCTCGAGACTTCTAGGGATTATTTTGAGGTCAAAATATTATGCAATTAGAATTTTTAATGAATTTGCCATACTTCCATTTTTTTTCTTCATTACTTTCTGGAAACATCTAGAAACTTACTTGAAAACTGTTTTAGCCCAGCGAACAGAGCTGGTGGGGTGATTATTTCCATAACAATTGTCATTCCCAAATCGTGCATCGGGCCTTCACATGGCTAGAAGTAAATTTATCATGTCTTTTTGGCTATTGTGCTTATGGTTCAAAAGATCGGGTAAAATTCAAATCGTGTCTCAGTTCCTAAATCCTAATATATCCTAGTGTGTTATCCAATATCCTAATAGCCATGCACACATGCACTTATCGGCCCATATCCTACCTAATAGCTACCTCGGCGGCACAGTCAGTCAAACACTGCATAATTAATTCAGTTTGATATCAAATTTCTTAGTATTTAATGCAATAATTGTATCTGTACTTTACAAAACACAATACACAGAAATCTAATTTTAGATTGAATGTTCAACCATTTTTCATTGCGCTGAAACATGTATCTGCATGCACAAATTAACACAAGTTTGACATCGGCAACTAGATGTCACAAACATGTTTGTACTTAGCACTCTAGTTTACTGGATGCATGGCAACAATCTATCTTCGGAACATAACATTTTAATAGAAAGCAAAACAAATTGTCCGTATGGCTATATATGCTTTACTGGGTAAATATACATGTACTTCTCAGAATTGAAACTATATTTTATCTTTGATTCCAAACACCGCGGCAAGATGCTGATTGATAAGGTTCGAGTAGCATGTGAACTGCACTACATGAACACGCAAATAATTACATGTATCACAAGAGGTTTGCAAATTATTTGGACTTGAACCTACAATCACAGAAAAACTTGTTGGGATGACAAGGCATTTGCCCACGTTCCCCAACTCGCTGTTGGTTTATTTCATTGGATTTCAAAGTATACCAGAGTGATCCCGGTAGAGGCTGAAACACTGAATGTGGGAGGGCAGGTGGAGTTGCAGTCACATTTTAAATCATTTTAAAAGTAGTATGAGCTAAGATATGTGTTTATAGTAGCATTTTATAAACCTTGAGTAAGTTGTCCCAACAAATTTTGTCCATGGTTAAATAAACCTTTTTAATATTATTATCAATAATAAAAGGGTTTATTTAGCCATCCTTGCATTATAAATGACTAACAAATGTATGTGTTTACATAAAATATTCGATTAATAAAAGGGGGAAAAGTTGCAATCGATTCTAAAGATATTACTACTAAGGGACTGGGTTACAATGTTTAGTTAGCAACTCGTAATACAAGTTATAAATACAAGTTATAAGTAATACAAGTTAGAAACTACAATCTAGAAGCTAAGTTAGAGATATGGATCATGCTAGGAAAAAAAAGGTTCTTGAGATTTACATTCAGAATGTTGAGGAATTTCCACACTGTTGTAACGTTGTGTTTGTTTGCAAAATCCTGGCTTAGAAATCCAGTCTCTGATCAAAAATGATCCAATATTGCTCTGAACAATATAACTTTCGTCAACCTCAGTTAATCATCAATTTCTTGAAAACGTAATGTTAATTCATCAACAAAATTAAGGTACGAGAAATTATTTCAGAGGTACATCAGGAGTAATGTGTTATTTTCAATATATTTAGTGATGTTAACGATTTAGATTAAATCATACCTTGCTGACTCTGGGGTTTGTTACACATAAAATTATACTGTACAACATAATCACCATCTAATTCTAGTATTAATTGCAAGAAAGTTTTAAAAAGTAAACCAGAATATAGACATATATGGCCACCCAACATGACCACAAATGAGTCCTCCCCATATGTTTCTGGCCAAATCCACTAGATTTACTTTGCAATCTTGAACAGCAGCTGTTCACATGTGATCATAGGAATGTGTCCAGGATTGAGAACTGTTACAGCCTTCTTTACTACATTCATGGAATGACGAATCACCACGACTGACTTTGAGCCATCAGGGTATAGCGGAAGATGTGCACTGACTGCTGCGAGGCATGATTGAGGGTCTCCACTGGTTCTGTTCTTGTGGCATGGTATGCTGCCCAAGATATATGCAAGTCCTTACATGCACTGTAATACTGGTAATTATCTTCATCAACAATCTTGCCGAGGAGATCACACCACTCGTATTCTTGTTGTACTGCCTCTCTCATTTGACTCAGTACAGTCAGATTAACTTAGGCCACAAACTCCTGGAACAGGAGGCTCGTTCTTTGTGGCAGTGATTATAAGTGTGTAGCTGTCTGGTAGTTTTGTGACCTTCTTGACAGACTTGGTGATAGAAAGTAGTACAGTATGTTGCTGAACATCCATATTTTCAGGGTGTCTGTAAATTTTTCTGGGTCAGGGCATTTTCATAAAGTTTTATTTATTCATTCCTTTGCAACTGAAATGACATCATTAGGATCGTTCTATAATTATTCATATGTATTCGAGATTTTGGTGTTATATCATCACCATTTACCATTGTTGTTCAAAGACACATGTGTTGTCCAGGGGCACACGTGTTGGCCCTTCACTGTACGTAGCTTGTCCGGAAAGCATTTAATAGACATACGTTTTTGCCAATAACATTTATAAAATAGTATTGATACGTTTTTACAAATTGTTAAAACCACAAACGCATTTGACCTATTTGATCACTTTTAGGGGAGAAAAGCATTTTGTATATTCAGTTCACCCACAATGTAGACAGCTAAGTGTAGACAGTTCTAGGACAGAAACAACCCAGGAAGAAGGAATGGAATACCAAAAAGGAAACGTGAACATAAATTACTTGGCCAATGAATAGAAGTTGTGGGAACAGCAGTATCAGGAGATGCTTGCACAGAAATGCAGTTCTAACGATGACATTACAAAGTTGAGTAATAAAAATTAAAAAACGAAACTTTTCTAACAGATGGGAAATGAACTCGAATTTTATGGACTAGTCAGATTAAATGGTTGAACATCCCACTACCAATTAGGGTTTGTTACAATCTATGGACTGGCAACACACAACCGTTTTGATAACTCTAAACACAAGATAACATTAACAATATTGACTGATTGATATTTAGATCTAGTACTGATTTGTTACTGTATTTTGTCAAGTAGATCGAGTTAAGCCAGCCTCATAGCATATTTTACAGTCACTTTATTACTTTTTAGGTATGTTTCAAGCTTTTTTAGATGGGATTGTCTGAAATCAGCATAAATGACCTTGGGTGTAAAGTTTACAGTTTTTATTGAATGTCGTCAAGTATCAGTAGTTACACAGAACGTTGTGTGGGGTATTCGCTGAAGTGTCATATACTAAACATTGAGAAATTCCACGATTACCAATACATTTTCAGCAAACTATTGCTCACTAACTGGTCACGATTTATACAGTAATTATACAACAACACTGACATTAATTGATTCAGCGGGTTGACAATATGAAATATACTCTGTATCATGTAAATTAACAAAGAAATAATACATCCAGAAGCTAAAATCACGAACTCTAAAATAATATTAAGTATCTTGATTGCTAATCATGAAAAATAGGAACCGGATGACAAGATGGTACAAGGAGGCATTCTTTCAAAATTAACATTTTTGTAAAGTTACATCACTTACCGTCAGAATTAGCTCGAAGAGGACTTCATGGTCCCTATTGTAGAATGGCAGTCGGCCACACATCATTTCATACAGAACTACACCCACCCCCCACCAGTCCACTGCTCGGCCATAGTCACTATCTTCAAGTACCTAAGAAAGAGGGTCAGGCATCAACAGAATGATGTTAAACTGTACTTTGTAAATCTGTTCTATGCAATACAGACACTGTTGACTGGATCGGTACTGCTGAGAAATAATGAAATTCTAGGAGTTTTCCAAGGTACATTGTATACACCGTATGCAAGTTGTAAAATCTTTGCATTTAACTCTTTCAACTGCAAATATGACAGCTCAGTCTATTCCACAGAACCTGT
Source organism: Epizoanthus stellaris (assembly GCA_025403545.1). Classification (NCBI taxonomy): domain Eukaryota; kingdom Metazoa; phylum Cnidaria; class Anthozoa; order Zoantharia; family Epizoanthidae; genus Epizoanthus; species Epizoanthus stellaris. The sequence goes on along the minus strand of JAOBYG010000796.1, from coordinate 3,494 downwards.
GTATTTAAAAATCCAGGAATGTATGGATTTAAAAGGTTTTTCCAGGAATTATCGAGAGGCTTGGAAGAAAACTCTAAAATTCCCTGGAGGAATTCCAGGAGCAGCTCACACCCTTGATAAAAACAGTATAAATATGTCAACTCTTGAATATATTACTAAAAATCAAATACTTTAAATGTCCCACGGTTCCCACCTTTAATTTTATAGGTGTTTTCAAATGCCTTCGGCTTCTTGATCAGGGCTAAAGACAACAGTACTAAAACATCAGGGAGTTATCAATGCAAAATTACGGTTACGTACATGTAATATGATGAACAGTCACCTTTTTTCAGTTTTAGCTTCTTTTGATTTTTTAATTTTAGCTTAAAAATACTAACAATTGATGATAATTTTATCTCAATATCTTTTAAACTTGTCAAGATAACAAAGGGAATTTTATTTATACTGTCTGGTAGTTGACACATACATGTACTTAAGTTAATGAGCTTTATGAATGCGTTTCTTGGTTGGGTGCAGTGTGCTGTGATGTGATAAGTTGACCCAATCTAATGCGCAAAACCTCAATTGCTGAATTGAACTGACTCTGTCTGACATGTATGGAAGTGACCATGATTATATCGACAATTGCTTTTGCTCAATGCACTGTATACGACTTAAGGTGGTTCGCACCTGTTTTCCATTTTTCTGTGTCATTCACTTTAACAAATGGTTTACTCATGAGTGTATCCTGCCAGTTTACTAACAGTCAACTGTTGTTGTTGGTAGAATAACTCTTCAACGTATCAACATTTGCATTCATATTGTAATTGTGGTTTCCATGGCAACCCTACAGGGCCTCAAATGTTTTGTTGTTTTATTATTATTGGCATACGAAGGAGAAACTTTTGAGAAGTTTTTAAAAAATTCTGTCACCAAAGTTTGGCACTAGTACCTTAAATTTCTGAAAAGTTAACGTAGTGCCTATTTTTGGTGACAGTGAAATGCAAGCTTTTTCTTTTCATAAATTATATTCACTGCTGTAACTCTTGACATGTGAAATGATTGCAAAAGAGAAACAAGGTTGTAAAACAAAGATACAACAAACAAACAAAAGAAAGATATAACATGTATAAAACATTACGTTAGTCAAATTTCTAATTTTTCAGCTAAATATCAATTAAAACTCACCTCGGGTGCTAAGTATTCTGGTGTTCCACAAAATGTTTTTGTCGTAGCACCATAGGAGATTTCCTCCTTACATAAACCAAAATCCGTGATCTTCATATGTCCTTCACAATCTAGCAACAAGTTTTCAAGCTAAAACAAACCCAACAGAAACATACATTAAGTTTACGGAAGGGAATAGACTAATAGACAATACAACTCCTGTACAGCACAGCACAGCACAGCAACAAGCACAGCCCTGCACAGCACAGCACAGCAAAGCGCAGCACAGCACAGCACAGCACAATGTAATCCAACACAATACAATATAATGCAATCGCCCTATTTCATTATTATTACATCACAGTTTGTTTACATTTTACAAACTAAAGAAAAAGACGCACAAACTGCAATTTTATGCCCTTGTTCTTGTACATTTTAATTCATTTTCAGAATGAAATGTGTGAAAGCTCCTTCGATTTTGGACTTTCGAAATCCGTGTTACTGTTGCATTGTGGGATCAAAGTGGGGGAAAACAAAATGTAAACAAACCATATTCTACGCCAGTTCAGATACTGTCCAAGCTGTGAAACAACTTTGTTGCTACATTTCAATGTTCACATGATAATAGGAATCAGATATCATATAAGGTCGACAGATTTGAATATTTATCAGCAAAATAAGTCGCTCTTTGTTTAAACATTGAAAACAGCTATGACCTAATAGGGAAATAGTGCAATTAAATGCAATACATTGGTGAATTTCCCCAATTACAGCCATAGGCCCGTTTTATGTAGATAATGTGTGTAAAGGTCACAAATGTAATAAAGGTAATTTATCTTTTGGATAAAGATAACTGTTCATCGTGCTACCTCTGCTGCAGCTGATATATAATTTTCTTTTACCTTTAGTCATTAGTTACTGCATATTACATTGTATTTTTATTACAACTATTAGAAATAAATAGCTTTATTAGAACTATTAGAAATAGCTTGCTCTTAGAAATTTGCATATTACATTGTATTTTACTAGAACCTTTAGAAACAGCTAGCTTAAATTACAAAATTAATTAGGAATATTGTATTATATATATTACGACTAGTTTTGAACAAATATTGTATGTTTTTACAACGTTTATGTAGTGTCTCTGATGAGCAGATGCACACAGGCCAGCTAGAAGTGATGATGGCGCGCGATCACGCCGTGTGGGCTGTGTCATTTTGTCTGTCTTACTGTTTCCTTCTCAAGACTACGGGAGAAAAATGCCGCAGAAGTGGTTGCTATTCCTCAAGTGAACATCCAAGTGGAATTACCAACACTGATTCTGTTTCTAATGATATTTCTACAAAGAAATTGCCTGCTGTTGGAGAGTTTGTTGGCTTGGGTCAGTGGCTTCCAGGAATTTGCATACGAACAATGGAAGCTGTACCACTGAAACAACAGCCATTTAACCATCTAACAAAGCGAAGATTCATGAAGTCTAAACTCAGATACTATCCCAATACGGATGCCTCCAGACCGACTAATCAAGACCAGGCTTCCAATAGCCCTGCACTTGGAAAATCTGTCAATCGCAGTTGGCACAATCTGAGTTTGACTACTCAGATTCAGAATCATATAATATTCCAGTTCACATCACCAACTGAAGAGATTTTAATAATTATCGGGGCTATTTTGCAGGACGCCAAGCTTGCTCATCCAACCTTGTCACCGTACCAGTGACTTCCAACAACACTGCATTCCACCAACCACGGTCCACTGCTGCTCGAGTTAAGTTTCGCTTCCTTAATGTAAGATCAATCAATAACAAGGCAATGACTATAAAGGACTTTGTGTCGTTGATCATGATATCGGTGTGCTAGCTATCACAGAAACATGGCTGCAACCTGGAAATGAGAACGCTGTTGAAATTGGTACCTTATGTCCTAAAGGATATAGATTTCTACACATCCCCAGGTCCTACAACTTAGGCGGAGGAGTCGGAATCTTATTTAAAGACAGCCTTAAACTAAACACGTCAGTGACTGATACTTTTCAGTCATTTGAACTCATGAACGTCTGTCTCCGAAGTACCCAATCCACTAGGATCTTGGTTATTTACCGTCCACCTAATAATAACTCTTATGCACTTTTCTATGAGGGATTTTCGAGACTACTGGAGTACATAACAGCCGAAACCTCTGGTCATATACTGATAACTGGCGATTTTAATTTCCATATAGATTATCTTGCTAATGCCCAGACTAATCAGTTTACTGGCATACTCGAAACTTTTAATAATAATAATAATGTTTATTGACCACAGATAATTTACAATAGATAACAGAGATTTAGAGCCTAAACAAAAGTTA
>JAOBYG010000685.1:0-13219 GCA_025403545.1 Epizoanthus stellaris | reverse complement strand
TTTATGGAAAATAGAAGCGATTAAAGTCGCGCGAAAACGAGATTTTGAATTGATCACCAGTATCGTGCGAACAGCCAATTTAGCGACCTCTGTGTCTTGATGCCCCGTCGTAAACCTCCCTTCTCGGCTACTATTGGATTCTCCTGTGGAGTACGACGTAGTCCAAAGCTAAATGACATCGAAAACATGTTGACGGTACGTGAGAATATGTTATGTCTAATATGTAGTAAAGTAGACGCTGCTTGAACGCAATTATACGATTTTTGTAACCCAGATCTATACCAAACCAGATCCAGATCTATCAGAAACAAAGAACGAAACTTGATGTGTCGCAATGTCGTTCGAAAAGCTCCTTTGTACCGCCTGACTTGAGGGTTAGGACAACAACATCGCTGTACGATTAGAAGAAATATAGTTTGAAAAGCAATTGGCCGCCCCTCGATCTAAGAGAAACTACGGTCAGCCTTATGTTAGTACTTGATTATTGATGACCATCATAATTTTTCCTTTAGAAAGTGTGTCGTAAATGATATATTTATTCAAACATAACTTGAACTTACAGTCTTCTGTTTCGTTTTGATTGAAGTCCCAATGATGCTGTCTAGAGCGCTATCTCTAAGGTTGTCTCGCAACTCTTTATCCTCCTCAAATGGATCGAGAAGTGCACACGAGAAACTTTCCACCTAATTTCCAAGCATGTTGAATTCATGTGATTCCGAATGATTCTCCTTGGCTAATAATCGGAGTCGATAACCAACTTGAAAAATGCAGAGCGGTTATCAAAATATACTTATCGTATATTGTTGTGCAAGCTGTACCGTGACGGTTATAGACGGTCAATCCGATATAAGTTCTAACGAGGTTCATTTCAGTGAAGTACTTATCAATGCTCAACACTAAGGACTAATAAATAGACTTATAATTATTATATTGTTTTAAAAATACCTAAAGATTATAAATGCCAATTTTAAAAATAACTCATACTGTTTTAAATAGAAAAAGATATATTGAAATATTTTATTCTTAAAAGTGCAAACGATTATTCTTGTCCCAAGCGGTCTTTAATAAAATTTGATACTGTGCTCAAAAAATTGGCAAGAAACAGTTCAAATTAATAATTAAAAGAGAGGGACCAACAGGGGAAGGTAAAGAGAATAAGTTAAACAGTTAAGAATTGTCACTAAATCGACAAGGAAATTTTAGTTTGATCTAATACTCAATATCAGAATGACATTTTACCTCAAGTGCCTTTATCAATGAATTGGTTTTGCACTTTGATAATTTCCAAGGCTGGACTTGCTCCCTTACTACTGGCACCTTCCCTTCATATAAAGCAGCATTCAACTTCTTTTCAGCATCTGTCGAATACCATTCTATGTCAGTTTTGACTCAAAATTAGGTAAAATGTATTTCAAAATAGTTTGCATTGAGACTGACAGTCAAATATTGTCTTCTCATTTATAAAACTGGACCCTTTTGTTAAATTAAACTACAATCGTGGGCAAAAATCATTGGACCGGCCGGCATAAACTATTACCAGAATTTGTAAAATATATTAGCATACATGAGTATTGTGAACGACCACGATCCAAAAGGTATTTAGAAACATTTCTATGCCACCCCCGCCCTCCTCCGATCAATGTTGTGCACTCTGTTAGATTAATCTTAGGTTTTGGCTAAATGTTCACAAGTTGACCAACATTGAGTTGGGAGAGGGGGAGAAGTAACTTATCGGTTCAACAGTTTTTTACCAGGATTGTAGGTGGGCCATCGAGATTGTAAAACACTTCGCATCCCTCCAGTCCCAATAATTGTTTTGCTTGCACAAAGGAACTACAAGATGCCAGCTTATATCAAGAACTGACTTTTTGAAAAATAATTGTAAATACTTCGTGTTGTAATTATCTTTATTCCACGAATACTCGTTGGATGTGAAATGATTACGGATTGTCAAAGAAGCGCAGCGCCCAGTTAGATATAATTATATTACATACATACATACATACATACATATACATACATACATACACACATACATACATACATACACACATACATACATACATACATACATACATACACACATACACACACATTAGGATTTTCGAAATCTTTACAATGCTGGAGCGAATATAATGTTCGGTTATTTTAGCATGGTGTTAATGGTGGAGTTGAAGTACCATGGTTATGCGTTCTCCCATGGGAGTTCCTCAATATTCTCGTTTTGCCTTTCACATATGTTTGTTATCTGGAATCTGCTGATTTAGTTGCATGACAAACACTTGTATGAGCTTCAGATAATTATGTGCAACTATTGAAAACACAACGGATACTGTGGACTGTATCTCACTAAGATAGAAATATATCATCATTATGTACCCTTCTGAATATTGTGCAATTGTCAAAACTGTGAAGAAACCAATTTTTTTCAAACCCAGCTTAAGACCTTTCAAGTCCCCTAAGTTATGGTATTTATGATGTAAGTAATTTAAATCGTTGATGAACCTTGGTGCTCCTTTCCTTATTTTCAACCTTCATGTCTATTTTATTAGGTTCCTTGACGAGAATATCCCATTGAGAGTCCTGTCTTGTCTTCAGTCTATGGCAGTTGTCACCATAGTAATTCCAAGTCCCACTCAGCTCGTGAAGTTAAATGCTGGAATTGTAACATCCATGTTACGATCTATATTGCCAAGAGAGTGGTTTAATGACGCAGATCAAGTGCAGTGGTCTCCCAACATGATGAATCATCCCCCAGAGTCCTGGCCAAGTTCGATATGGAAATGGATCTCGGAGCATCCAGAGTACCTTGCAGCATTTGAAGGTATTCCAATCATAAAACACGCATCTGGGGGTGTCAGTACGCTTGCCAAACTTAAACGCAATGGCATTGTAATAACCCAACAATCCGATGGTGCATCCCTACCTGATGGCGTAGCATCTCTGCTGATGAGAATTGGATGTATTGTGATTGGCCAGCTTTCACACCACATGAGTAGTCATCCACAGTTAGGGGACTACATAGCATATCCCACCCCTGCTGGGGTTCTGACTGTTATTTATCCACTTGGGCTTAACGTTGCCATAGCGAGGATCTCAGTTTGTTCTGTGGAGGAGAAGAGGAGCTTGCGTTCCTTTCTATTGAGACAACCAGTCCAACAACATCATCTGCAAAGTCTACTATCACATCTACCGATCTTTGAGGCATTGGATGGACGATCGCTTATACCAGTTATGCGAAATGGTGCCAAAGCCAGTATTACTCCTCCTCATTTAGCTTTGCCAGTTGGTATTTCTGTTAGTAGAGCATGTGAAATTATTTTGGGGTCGGATCATGATACCCAAGGGCTTCTGAAGCAGCTGAATGTGCCTCACATGACAACCACTTGGTTCCTCCGCCGGGAAGTCTTGCCATATGTCAACCATGGATTCTATGTCTACCATGATGTCCTGAAGTTGATGAGCTGGGTATTCATTAATTTGCCCATCTTCTGCACAGAAGACCCTTCCTTTGGCGATGTATTGAAGGAAATAAAGTTTGTAGTAGTAAACTCGAACATTCTACGAGCACCACGTGAAGTATATGATCCACGACAACCTTTGCTCAAACGTTTGTTTGAGGGAGATGGTGACAAATTTCCAGAAGGGTACACAGATGAATTCCTGATGGGTTTGCAGAAGCTTGGAATGAAACAGTTGGATTCCTTGGAGGCCAATGACATTGCTAACCTTGCTGGTAGCCTGGTGCGTTTTGGAGAGGATATGTGTAAACGGAAGGCAGCTGCCATTCTACAATACCTTGAATGGAACACCAAATTGCTTGAAGCCGGAATCCATTCAATGACCCTTGCTTCATATCTGTTGAATCTTCAGTGGTTGACCAGATTGAAATCTCCACCAGAATCGTATCCATCGATGATGTCATGGTTTTCTGGAGAGAAAGCTCTTTACAGTCCAGCAGAGATCATGCCTGCGCATCAGGCCAAACTTGTAGGCGCCTCCATGCCAGTCTTTGAAAGTTCCAGGATCCCGAAATTATGTAAGGTGTTTGGATGGAACACACCACACTCTGCGATTGTCGTACAGCAACTTTCTGTTTCATATAGACGAGTTCCATTAAAGAAAGAGAGCAGGGAATGTTTCAGGAAAATGGTAAAGCAAATCTACCAATATCTCTCAAGTAGTGACCAGAAGAGATCTATCTGTGAGAAGTTATCAACGGCAACTTGTGTCCTTGTTGATGATCGTTTTGTTGTTGCTAAGGATGTGTCATTCATGTGGGAGGGTCGAGGAGCACCGTACCTGTATAGGTTGCCAACATGGGCGATGGAGTACAAGTCGCTGTTTGAAGCACTTGGTGTGAGGGAGAAATTCACCAAAAGTGACTTCATCCAAGCTTTGTTGAAGATGGAGAAAGACAAACTTCAAACTGTACTGGGTGAGGGTGAGTTCCTTGTTGCCAAAGCATTTATTGATGAGTTATCTGAAGCAAGTTCTGAAGAATTGGATCCGTATCGTGGTCGTGTTCCACTTCTGGATGAGATGAAAGTGCTTCGACCCGCTAAGGAACTTGTAATCAATAACACACCTTGGGTGAAGGCAACCAAGCACACCAAATTTGTAAATCTACAGATTTCTGTTGACTTAGCATACAAACTTGGTGCTGAAGCCTTGCTTGAGAAGAAGCTGCAACGGTACTCCGATCCAAAGTGGTGCCCTTATGGTCAAGTGGAAGATCTTACGGATCGACTGAGAGGTATTCTCAGGGAGTACCCTGACACTAACATTCTGACTGAGCTGGTACAGAATGGGGAGGATGCGGAAGCATCGGAGATACATTTTATTTATGACACCCGCCAGCTGCCTACAAATCACATTTTTCAGGGAGACAAGAACTGGAAAGAGCTACAGGGTCCTGCTTTGTGCATCTACAATAATCGGCCTTTTGAGAAGAAGGATGTCACAGGACTTCGAAGTCTTGGACTTGGCAGCAAAGTTGATGACCCAGAGAAAATTGGTCAATATGGGATCGGTTTCAATGCGGTATACCACCTTACAGACTGCCCTTCTTATCTATCAGATGGGGATACACTGGGCATTTTAGACCCACATGCACGTTACGCCCCAGGCTCTACCAAAGAGTCTCCAGGTGCTTTGTACTGCGACATAGATGAGGAGTTTCGCAGTGACTGCAAAGATGTAATGGAAGGATATCAGCTGTCAGATGAACTCCCCCTTAAAGGTGCTACAGTTTTCCGGCTTCCCCTTCGCAACAGGTCAATGGCAAGGCATTCCCATATCTCACAGAAGGTGGCTGTTGAAGATATTGAGGAATTGCTGCAAACGTTTGAGGGTGAGGCACGAAACGCACTTCTATTTGCGAACCATATTACCAAGATCACGATATCCTACCTCAGTGATGAAAAGTTGAATGTCAAGTACTGCGTGTGGTCTGAGGTATCAGCTGAAAGCCAGGCAAAGCGAGAGGAATTGGCCAGTAAGGTCCAACGATCCAAAGGTGTTGATACTGAGCATGTGGAATGCTTTGCTGTAACATATCCCATGAAGATTAAAGACAACCTTGACAGGGATGAAGAATGGCTTATTAACAGACAGATTGGATGTAGCCAGACGATGGAGTGTCAGGACATCCCCAATGGGAAAGACTATGGTCTCCTCCCACGTGCAGGAGTAGCTGCTCAACTACTCTCTGAGAGTGACAACACACTGCCTGGGTCTCCATCTTCATGGTTTCAAGCCTTTTGCTTCTTGCCTCTTCCAGTTTTCACAGGGCTTCCAGTACAAGTCAATGGTCATTTTGCATTGGACGCAGCTCGGCGAGGCCTCTGGAAAGACCAGAATGACAAAGGTTTCAGAAGTATCTGGAACCAGTTCATCAAGAAGCAGGTGCTAGCCCCATCGTATGTGTCACTGCTTATGGAAGCACAGAGCTACATTCCGAGGCTAAAGAAGTCCTCTGTACTGTACTTCAGACATGAAGTGGAACTGAAATTAGGACTGAGCTGGTACGCAAGTCTCTTTCCCTCCTGCACTCAAGCATTGACTGGCTGGAAAGAAGTGGCGAATAGTGTCTATCACCTAGCTTTCAGCGAAGACAGGACACTCTTACCGGTAGTTGTGAAAGAATCCATTCCAATTTTGGTGGAAGATGGTCACCTTCAGTGGATGACAGAGATTGCCAGCACTTTTGGCGGAGAAACCAGGGATCAACAAGAAGTTTTTTATTCATGTATCCATGGTCATGAACATGGTTATAAGTGTAGTTGGCTTTCTCCTTCAAATTGCTTCTTTGCTAAAGACTCCAAACAGTCCAAGGATGTGCTCGCTCGACAACAGATTCTTCTGCAGATGGGATTTCCTTTGGTGTGCAAGCCATGTCTGTACCGTAAGTTTGCATCATCTTCTGGGGTTAAAGTGCAAGCACTACAACCAGATAATGTAATTCACTTCCTGAAGTCACACTCAACCAAGGGTTTCTTGCCATGTCCTGTGACGGAATCAAGTTTTGGGAGTGTCGACAATGTCAGACTGTTGTTGACGTATTGCCTGAGAAGCAAGAAGTTTTACGAGGAGGTAGAAGGAGTACCACTACTCCTTACTAATGATGACATGCTGCGACAATTCACTTGTGCCAACCCAGTATTTCTGACAAAATTCTCGGATCTCCTGACATCCAAGGCAGATTTGTTTGTTCACGACAAGTTAGATAATCTGCTTAGGCAAGACAAAGTCTATACTGGTCTTATTCGTGAGCGTGTGATCCAACCATTTGGCCTACAATCTCTTGATGAATTACTTCCCAGTGTCATGCTGAACTCATGGAGACATGCTACATGTGTCAAGTGGAATCCAGATCAAGAATGTCCACCTAATCGAAAGTGGCTTACACGCCTGTGGCAGTTTGTTGGAAGTATCTTTACAACCAAACAACAAGATACTAAGAGTGGAGGGTGCAGTTTTTCACTTGAGGTACTCAAAGAATGGCCCATCTTTCCTACAACTGAAGGAGTGCTTGTGCCAGTATCTCATGCAAAGTTCATCTTTGATTTAAGCGCCAAAAGTGCATGGTCTCCAAGTCAATGCAAAATCGCACTAGTGCTTAAGAAGCTTGGTTGCCCACAGATCGACTTGTCAATCTGTAGCAGTTCTGAAGCAGACGCAAGAGCTGTGGTTTATAATGATGTGGCTCACCCTAACTCGCCAAGTGATGTACTCCGTGTCCTGGAGCAGAAGATGAATGAAGGGAGTATCGCTGGAAAGTTGACTGAAGAAGAGATGTTGAAGTTGTTGCAGTTCTTTCAGGAAGATGGAAAAACACTGACATCACACTGTCTTGATATCCCAACGTTGAAGAGATTGCCTTTCTACAAGACTGCAGATGGACGATTTGTAAGCTTGGCGGAATCCAAGACCTGTCGTATAATCCCAGATGGTGTACTGTTGGAACCTGAAGTGTTGAATGATGAAAGCAAATGTATGTTTCTAGCACAATGCCATCAGATACAACTTCTTTACAACTACATCGGGGTATCTGTAATCTCAGCAGTAGAATTCTACACTTCATTCATCTTTCCAATCGTGCATCGCCTTAAACCAGCTACCAGAATGAAACAACTACACTTTCTGAAGGATGAAATTCTTCCAAGAAGTAGAGGAAGGGAAAAGAAGCTAATTGTTGAGTCTCTCAAGCAGTTACCAATCCTGAACGACGAAGTAGGAAATCTGAAGCCTCTTTCGTACTTCTACAATCACAGGAATCCGGTCTATTGTGAAATGGTTCCAGGGACTGCACTTCTTCCAGACGACCTTCGCAGTGATGAGTGGTTTCCGTTCCTGGAGGAGATTGGCCTCAATACAGTGGTGAGTCCCATTCAGTTTGAGAGGTATGCCTTACGTATAGCCAGTGCTGACATCACACCAGAGCTGATTAGAAAATGCAAAGTCCTTGTCACACACCTTTTAGATCCGGCAACTCCAGGCCTTCATGAAGAGTCCTTTCTACAGCGTATTGCAGAAATTCCATTCATACCATCTCAGCAGGCTACAAGGGAGCTCCTGCAGCTTCAGCGACAGCTTCAGAAACAGCCTCAACCAGTGGCACACTCGTTAGTGAAGTTTCGTGATTCCATTTCCAGTGATTTTCAACATTTGATCTGGACATCCCACCCAACCACTCCATCGTGGGCGATCCCAGAAGGAAAGGCAAGTTACTTGATGTCAGTACTTGGAATACACAAGGAACCACCTTTGGATAAAGTGTTGGATCATCTCGTAAATTTGACCAACATCTTCAGTGGACACACAGAGAAAGAGTTGCCACCCATCCAGCGAGACTTATTGCAACGAATTATGGTCGCTATTTATGTGTTTCTTATGAGCAAGAGTGAATGTGCTACTACTACACAATGGAAGGGCGAATGCACCCGTTACTGCAGAATGATCTGTAAGAGGCTAAGGGACATTCCTTGTATACTAGTAGAAGAAGGCCGTGTGTTTGTGGAAGCAAGACAGTTGGTTGTTGAGCTGCACAACGAAATTCCTCCTTACCTCTACAAAGTGCCTCGTGTTTATGGTGCATCTGCAGTTGATCATCTTTTCAAGCAACTGGGAGCCGCTGAAACACCACAACCTGCTCATTTCGCTACTGTGTTGAAGAGAATGAAGAGTACATGTCTCAAAAACAAGATGGACCCCAATTCGTTACAGAAAGCAAAGAGGGCTGTCTCTGGGTTATTTTTGTCACTATGGGAACTTTCTGAAAGCATTGAATGTTCTTATTCTGATTCGACAGAGAAGTCATCTGTTAACGCAAAGCAGCTTGTTACAGAAGAAGTGAGAAAATGCTTGGGAACCATTGAGACGCTGTACCTTGTGGATGAAGCCGACTATCTAAGAAGCTCAACTGAACTAGTCTACTTCAACATTCCAAGCTATAAATCTGTCCCAAATACATTCAAGTATTCCCGTTTGCTGCCTCCAAGTGACTGCGGATCACAAGTGTCAACAAATGAAGTCCTTTTAAAATTACTTCCTGAGCATTTGGCGGTAAAGTCACTTCGATCGTTGATGCGTGAAGTCGTCTACCTTGACCCTCGAAATAGTGTCTGCCCTGCTGAACAAGATCCTGGTGGTTGCCCCTTTGTACACCCATATCGCAAATTACTGAAATCACCCCAATTTAGAGATGGCCTCGAGAGGATCGTAAAGCACAAAGGAAAAGAAGTGAGATTACCCAGGGCATTCCAAACCAAGGTACAACAGCTCCAGTCCAATTTGGAAATTGTTTGTGTGACGTCACTTCAAACACAGCTTGTGAGCTTGGAAGATGATGTTCCATTACCTAACAGCACCAAGAAGAGGTCGTTCTTTATGAAACGAGATCAACGGGCTTGTCCTCGTTTGTACATCAGTCATGGCACCAAGAAAGAAGATGTGAATCGAAGACTTCCTGAACAAATTAACAAATGTATTGGCAGCTCTATCAAACAAACGAATCTCGGTTTCCTACAAGCTGTTCTTTCTTGCCAGTGCCCAGAAGACATTGAACTTGTGTTGGACGATGAAGATGTGACGACTGTTGAAGGAAGCAAATCAAGTTGTGAGCTAGGAGCAGCGATTCCAGTTCATCTGCAATATCATCTACAACAAGATGCTGAGTTCTTTTTTCGAGACAAGGAGCTGGTCGGATTTCTGAAGAATGGGGTTGGCTCTTATTTAGGTGGAACAGAAGAAAGAGTTGCTGGAGAAGGCCAAGATGATCGAAATGAAGAAGTAGAAGATGATCAATATATGTGTGAAGAACGGGATGGGTTTGAAGAAGTAGAAGAAAAAATGGAAGAAGAAGAAGACGAAGAAGTGAAAGAAGAAGAAGATGAAGAAGAAGATGGGGAAGAAGATGAGGAAGACGAAGAAGAAGAAGAAGAAGAAGAAGAAGAAGAAGAAGAAAATGAAGAAAGAGTTGATGAAGAAAAAGATGATGAAGAAAAAGATGATGAAGATGAAGATGAAGATGAAGTGGAAGGTGATGAAAATGAACAAAAATTTGAAATTAAGGCCAAAATCAAAGAAGAAGAAGAAAAGAAAGCTGAAGACGAAGGTCCTTTTTATGTGCTAGCTGAGGTCATCAATCAAGTTGAATACACAGGTGGTGACACTAGTCGATACTTAGCCAGGTATCAGATCAATGTTGGTGAAACTGAGTTGTTAGAAGTTAGTGTCCTAGATCTGTATAAATTTGTTCCGCTGCCTCCCACTTGCAGTGCAGCACAACAGTTGAGTAAAGCAGCCCTCGCATCTGTAAATGACTCGACAGAAACTGTAATTCAAAGGATCGGACAAGAGCTTTGCGAGATATGGGAGCTTCCTGGTGATGAAAGACAGAAGGCTATTCGGAGGCTTTACTTTCAGTGGCACCCAGACAGGAATCCACAGAATGTCAAACAAGCAACTGCTGTGACACAGTTCATTGAAAGTGAGAGCAGAAGCCACAGCGGTGTAACTTATGACGTGGAAGCATTCAACAGCTGGTCTCGTGTAGCGAGACAACAGCGTGAGAGTTTTGAAAACTTTGAACGATACTGCCCAATACCATCCGCTTCAGCCAGAAGCAGCTCAGACACAGCAGCTTTTGATGTGTTGTCAGTAAGAAGAAGCACATACCTTCCTCTTGATGCGCAGGAAGCACGGAGGTGGATAAAGCAAGCCAGAGAAGACTTGAGAGCTGCAAAGCACGATCTGTCTGCAGACCCACCTCTGTATCACATGGTGTGTTTCCAGAGTCAGCAGGTGGTGGAGAAGTCGCTGAAGGCGGCACTGTACGGTACCTGTGGCCTAGCGGATGAGCAGTTGAAAAGCCATGATATACTTTCGTTGGCAAATGAAGTCCAGCAGCTTAGTGGTATTCCAACAGATGTCTACGGACTGGCCATCACACTGAGGAATTATTACATTCCCACTCGGTATCCCAACCAACACCTGCCACCACAAGTCCCTGCGCAGGCTTACACCCAGGATGATGCACACGGAGCCTTGGACGCGGCTAAGGTAGTCCTCGAAGAGTTGCAGAGGTTTATCGGAATTCCGGTATAAACTGAAAAGTTTCAGTTCCAAGCTAGTTTGTTGAAATTGCTGTATTAACTGAATAGTTTGAATGTAAGTTCCAGTTTGACTTCTAATAACCATGCAAGTGGCTCATATGGTCTTGGAAGGACCATAAAGGTATATTATTATTCTGTTATGATATTAATATTCGTAGTTAGGTCTGAACATGCATTGCCTTGGTCTAATGAAGCCATGGGGCCCAATGGTCTGTTTGATTTCTACCTTTCATTTTTACCTTTTGCTTGGAGGACAGTGGTACGGAGGTTCCAAGAGATAATTGATATTCGTGTATAAGTTTTTTTTGGCCAAATACGTTACATTCATCGAGTTTCTGATGTAAACGGAATTGTACCAATTGTGGTTCAAGGTTTAGTTTAAATTGAATTGTTTTACTTTCACTTCAGTCGAACTTGCACGTAGTTGACAGGTCCTGCAACGGTTATTGAGGTTCATCATCTGTGTGGTATCAACTGAATTGCTTTGGCTTCACTTCAAGTTACCCTGCACGTGGCTGACACAGTTGTGGAACAGTTATCGAGGTTCATCATCTGTGTGGTATAAACTGAATTGCTTAGGTTTCACTTCAACTTACCCTGCACGTGGCTGACACAGTTGTGGAACAGTTATCGAGGTTCATCATCTGTGTGTTATCAACTGAATTGCTCAG
This sequence comes from Epizoanthus stellaris, assembly GCA_025403545.1. Taxonomy (NCBI): domain Eukaryota; kingdom Metazoa; phylum Cnidaria; class Anthozoa; order Zoantharia; family Epizoanthidae; genus Epizoanthus; species Epizoanthus stellaris. The sequence continues at coordinate 1,431 of JAOBYG010000685.1, read as the reverse complement.
GTTTCACTTCAACTTACCCTGCACGTGGCTGACACAGTTGTGGAACAGTTATCGAGGTTCATCATCTATCTGGTATAAACTGAATTGTGCCAGTTTCGCTCCAACATACCTTACACGTGGCTGACACAGTCATGAAACGGTTGTTGCAGTTCATCGACTTTCTGGTGTAAACTGAATTGTTCCAGTTTCACTTCAACTTACCTGCAGGTAGCTGACACAGTCCTGTAACGGATTTCAACGTTCATCGACTGTCTGGTAAACTGAATTGCTCATATTTCACTTCAACTAACGTTGCACGTGGTTGACACAGTCATGAAACCGTTATCGAGTTTTATCGAATTTTTGGTTTAAACTGAATTGTAGCAGTTTTACTTTAATTAACATTGCACCTGGCCGAGATTGTCCTGCAACGGTTATTGTGGTTCATCAACTGCCTGGTATGAACTGAATTATTACACTTTGACTCCTTACACATAGATGATGCAACGTGGGAACATTGTTAATGTTCATAATTTGACTTTGTAGTATACATTGAATTCTTACAGTGTGAGCTGTATCATCTAATCTTTGAACTGGTGACATGTGGTGGGGTTATTAGAGAGGCGTAGAGGGGAAATGTTGCCTACAAGACAATGGACACTGCAGACGAACGTGAAATGCAGTTGAAACACATTACTTTTGCTGAGAATGTATTGATATACATCTATTTCCGTAAAGGTTGTCGAATTCACCGCACATTCGTGCATAGCCGGATAGAAATGAATTATCGTACCACTATTTATCAAAATCCATGTAGTGGTATTAATAGGATGGATTCACTGTTTCTGAAGGTTTATTTGTGAATGGAAGTCATAAAGAATCAGTAAGGGAAATACAAGAATATACACAGGAACCATAGTTCATTTCAGTCTGGTGTGCATGAACACACTGCAGATAGCTCGCCGCTGCATTCATAACAATAAACCCAAGGTGCAAGTGCAAGTGCTAGCAGCAAGGAAAAGTGCGGATTGCGCACTAAAGTGAAGTACCTTGTTGCGATTGTACTTGTGCTTGCTTCTTGTGCTTGTTTCGTGTATGTGTCTTTAGTGTCAGGGTGTCAAGTTCCTATTTTTTCCTATTTTTTCCTATTTTCCAACTGATTCCTATTTTTTCCTATTTTTTAGAGAAAACCTCCTATTTTTCCTATTTTTTTAGCTCTCGAAGCCAGTATGTATTGAGAAATTATAAAAAAATGGTAATAGGTGTCTTTGTCCAGCCATATATTTGGTATTATAATGATTTCCAGATTGTCTAAATGAAGAATTGGGTACGTCTTTGGTTTGAAGTCTATTGCTTCTTTTTGTTTTTGGTCGCGATCATATCATGGATCCTGTTATTTTTCACTTTTATTTTTACCTGGTATTTTGACTGATCCCATTGGATCTAGATTCA
>JAOBYG010000574.1:0-13222 GCA_025403545.1 Epizoanthus stellaris | reverse complement strand
CGCAAGTCCGTATAGCGAAAAGTCTGTACGGTAAAATACAGACCTAGCTTTCAGCCAATCACAACGCAGAGATTTAGTTACAGACCTGAGAATCCAGCTTGCCATATAATAAATAATGATATATAATATTCTATTGCCTTGTCTTGTTTTGTACAGGGGCGACGCTAGGGGGAGTTTGGAGGTGCAAATGAACCCCCTTTTCAGTCCCAGGAAATGTTTATTACTTGCAGATGCTGACTGATGTAAGAAACTGTTGCACATAATTTGTCATGTTGAAACTCAGAAGGTCCAGAATTCTGCTCAAATCGCTGGAAAATGCATCTCCAAGAGATTAGAATATAAAAATTTTCTGGGGGAGCATTCCTCTGGACTCCCTCCCCCCCTAAAACATGGTCCTCCGGGGCGGGCTCTCAAATCAACGAACCCCTTGAACAAAGCTGGCATTGCTCCTGTTGTATTGCTATATAATCCATTGCTTCTGATATGTAGGATTAGTGAGTTGAAGAAACAGTTGGAAGCGACTGTTCAAGAGGTGCAGGACATGAAGGAAGGACGGGAGAGACAGATGCAAGTGGTAAGGGTTCACACACTTGAGTTTTAGAAAATCCTCACATTTTTAAGATATGAATGTAAACAAAGCTTGGGTAACGCTTCTGTCAGATACCAGCATACTATAACAATCTCATTTCCAAAAAAAGCTGCTGGCTGAGTTTGGAATGGACACTGGGGGTATGCTTCGGGGCTGTTTCAATAAAACACAAAGAAATATTGTGGATGTTTATAATGCCATCAAGCATATTTTCTTTATGTTCTATTCCCAAACTCTCATAGTATACTCCTTGTTTTCATTCATAATGCAGCCAGTGGCCAATTTGGAAAAGGATCTCTTGGTTTATGGATTTGCCCCCCTCCAGTATTATGTAGGTAGTGAGCCCCATGTGAACATATTAACATTTTAATATAACAAATGTTATCATTTTATTATTTATATGAGTATATAAAATACCACTATTATTATTATTATTATTATTATTATTGTTATTATTATTAATGTTATTATTATTGTTGTTATGATAGTTTCTATTTGTACCATTTTAGCTGACAATTTCATTATACTTTTAGGTGGAGGCTGTTGTACGTCAGCGTGACATGTACAGGGTCCTTATGGAAAACAGTGGACAGTCACCTGTAAGTTCCTCATGGTTGGATTTAGTGTGTGCTGTTGAACTGCTCACTAAAAGTGGCAATAAAAAAATTATACTTATACAGTCATCTCACACCGTCCATGGACAGAGACGTTAAGCCATTGGTCTAGTTTCTCAATATTCTATCGGGGAGTTTAATTCAGATCGAGTAAAATTTCACAAAGTTATAAGCATTTATAACACTTCACCAAGCGTGTCTAATTTTGATCGAGACACCTTAAATGGCTTCGTTTTCTGCACAGTAGATTGGTTAAGAAATATTAGCTGAGGCAACTGCATCATCTGCTGCATGGTAGTTACAGCTCGAGAATGATTCAATGATAGGTGTGTGATATGTAATAAATGTATATTTTGTAATGAAGCTGGAGCAACAATGAATAATCTTACATTATCTACATGAGCCCTCGAATCGTGAGAATGAGCAACCACTTCCTATGCCAACAATGTTAAACAAAATTACCCCTACCCTTACCTAATGGTAGTTGAAGCCACATGTTAAAGGTGGTTTATCCAACACTAGTTTTCAGTCAGCCAATAAATGGTGTATAATGACTTACATACTTATTTTACCTTGTCAAATTTACAAAGAAAGTGGTGCTTTCTTGAGCATCTGCAATTACAGCAATGCATGCACTACCATCGCCAGTTTTTTTAGACCTTTTTGACACATTTGTGACACATTAATGAAACTTTTCTGATTAATGAACAAAGGAGTGGGGTCCAGAGGGGACTTAAAACAAAAGATAATCCAAAAAGTTGCAATTTCACGACTGAATATTAAAGTCGATGAAAAGCAAAGAGTGGCAACATTTATAGCTATATTTCGGTTTATTGCGAAACCATCGTCAAGTGAAATAGATTACTACAGTAGATTGCTTATATAACAGATGAGACTTGCCATGTCAGAACTGCAACTTGTCTAGAAATGACTAGCCAAAGGTTCTAACATCTCGTAAAGTCTCTTCTAGATCCAGATCCTTTGTTCATTAATCAGAAAAGTGTCATAAAAGTGTTACAAATTAATGTGTAATTAGTGCTAATAATGATAACTTACGTGCAGCACTATATTCCCATAATCCCCTGGGACCAGGTATTACAGAATGCATAAAAGCCATATTACATGTATGTACTGAATACTTTCAGAGATAGCTAAAGCTGTATGTTAGCAAATCCATTTATCACATTAGATTTCTTATCCACAATCAGATTCAAGGTCTAACTCAAATTCCACTCCATTTGTTTGTTTACTTCTTTACTATTGACACAGAAAGTAGCTAGAATGTTTGTTTTGACACATAAATAATAGAAATATTTTGATTGAATATCATTTTGCACAGATTCCAGTCGGTGATCCATCCCTGTTGTTGTCATCAAGTCCTCAACCACGCACGCCATCCAAGACAGATAGTGAAGTTGAAGAAACCAAAATTGCCCTGAGAGAATTGCAGAAAAACTTCGAAGAGTACAGGGCCAGTAAAATGCAGAATGAACAGTAAGAATCTCGTAGCAGTGTTACAGCCTGCAAGTTATAGTTATTGAGAACTTGCAAATGTCATAGCTTTCTAGTGCAAGTTTCGCATGAGTGTCAAATAACCAGAAGCAAAGACATTACAATACATTAAATTCGGCAGTACATTCATCCAATGAGGTGGCTGTAAAATGGCAGGAAAATGGCATGCGTCGCAAGGTTGTGTGGCAAAATGCAGTACACGTGTGCATGTATGCATTGTCTTGTCATTACTCTGAAGCGTGATTGGCTAAGAAACAATGGTGTTATTGCTTCCTTTAATGATTCTCTGGAAGTAAATTGATGAACCCCTTGTCTAATAATCTCTCGCCAACAGTTTAACCATTGCTTTCCCACAGGACCCTGAATGAGAAGCTTGAAAAATCAAATTCCCAAAATGTGGAACTTCAGGGTCAAAATGCCAAGCTCACCTCTCAGGTTAGTACATAGTTGTGCAAATTATTGCTACAGGGCTGGAGAACAACAATGCATGCCCAACCACTGACACATTTTCCCACACATTTCTCTACAGCTGAGGATTGCTGGTTTACGTTTTCCTTTGGGATAAGAGAAATATGTGGAATTTTGGAGTTTTCAACGATTTCTTGATTTTTTTTCATACATCTCTAAGAAAAAAGACACCCGGCTATACTTCAGTAGAACAGCTCCAGTTCTTTTGTACACTGTTGCTAAAAAGCAAGTTTATAACTTCAAAGATGATCTTATGATAAAAGTTTTTTGTTTGCATCTTACATAATTACTGAATTATTGATTTTAAACTGACATTTGCTGGACCTACAATGGTGTCATCATTTACATCAGTATATACATTTTCATTATGTACTACGTTTTCAGGTCTGGACTAAATTTGATTAATATTTTTACTGTATTTCGGTAGCTTGAATTTGAGAAGGAACGTTACACAATGCTGGAGTCAAATGCGGCAGGGTTCAAGAAAGAAGCTGCAGCAATAACTGAGAAGGCCCAGAAACTCACATTAGCTGCTCATAAGCTGCAGATGTCACTGGACAGTGTTTCACAGGTTCGTCTAGCAACAATGACAACGACAATTGCCGTTATTATTAATATTATTATTATTATCATTGTTATTGTTATTATTATTATTATTATTATTATTATTATTATTATTATTATTATTATTACTAGCATTGTTGCAATGACAGTGATAATAATATTTAATGATAACAAAAGTTAAAGACAATGGCAAGTACAATGACAATTAATAATAATGGAAATTAGTGACAATTAGCAATAATTGGATGAAGTTAAGCAAGGTAGAAAAGTGACCAGGCCACAGTTTGCGATATCTGCGACTACTGAAGCCAAAGGGTGAGGCGGATAGCACAGACAGGGACCTTGATAACTTTTGTTGTAATGTGAAAATCAAATGCAAATTACATTGTGGCTGAAACATTAGGTAATAGATCGTTTGCCTTTTTGAAAGTGCCTTTTGCATGACAATTGTTAAGCTCATTGCCTGTAACAAATTGTGGTTGTTGGTGTAGGTTTACATGTTGTGTTAAATAAATATCACTAGAAAAGTGTTCTTGAAACGTTCATTCAATTACTCATTTCCAAGATACGTTCCAATTCCCAAGAACAAAAACATCAAATCAAGGCTTGGTGTGATCTCGTCCCCAGATCTCGTTTTGGAATTTTTGAGGAAAAAAGTGGGGAGGGGAGGGGAGGGAGGAAACGAGATCTGGCAAAATTCGATTGTGCATGGGCCATAAATCAGGCCCACGCACCAACTGCATATATGCCCAAGTTCCTGTCAACAAGCACCTGAATCAGATCTCGTCCTTAAATTTCGTTTGGGAACCAAAACGAGATCTTGGGACGCAATTAGGTGTTTGTTCACGCAAACTGGGCATGCGCAGTTGGTGCATGGGCCTGATTTCCTCCTCGCCCAAATATTGTTTTTTCGAAAATTCCAAAACAAGATCTGGGAACGAGATCAGGCTTGGTGCAAAAACTATAGCAAATGTATAAATTAGCGCCAAGCCTCTATTTCATGTTTTGTTCTCGGAAAACGGAGCGTATCTCAGAATGGGCAATTCTTATCTTCAATTTGATGATAAGTGGTAAATTTAATAATATGTATTTTCAGGACTTGGCTTCTACAAGAGATCAATGTCGTAAGGCTGAGGTATGTATGTTCTTGTGAATGTATGAGCTGTCCTTAGTGAAAAGTATACAGTTATTTTGATTTTTTTTAAAAGTGACAATAAATGCTTTTGTGCGAGCTACACTGATCAACTATATCTGAAATGACTAAACTTGACATCTTGTGATTTAGACATAGGTTGCAGTGATCCATCTGTCTGTACCTCCTTCGTCTCTGCATCCGTTTGGATGTAACTGCTTTTCTCTTGTCACATACATGTATTGAAATATCTTACACCACATTTATGCAAAATTCCTATTGGCTGAAATTTGACATCTGTTGACAGGGTTCTCAATAACTTTTCAAACAGTCATAACATTGCAAGTTTCACCCGTAACAGCTGTAACATTCACTTAACAGCTTGTGACAGTTTCCGAGTTTACAGCCATAACATCTACTTTATCTTAATTGTTACACCAGTAACAGGTGTTGCGGGTTATGGGTTCAATTGAGAACACTGTGTTGACAGTCCTTCGAAACCCCTTCATGCCTCTTTGATGTGTGTGTGTGTGTGTGTTGCATATTGTTATGCAGAAGTTGGCAATCAAGCACCTTGAAAGAAAATATGTTTTAGCTGTACTACTACTAGCAACGTACCTGTTTCTTTGCAGTTTAGGTTTGATCCTGGGTTTGATCGTGGGTCTGACTTCTTTAGGACTTTGGTTTTGTAGAAATTTTCCTTGGAGGCAGTGAGGTAGATTTTCTTGTCACCTTCTTCTCGTTAGGGAGTTGTGACACACTTGTCAATCGGCTTGTGTTATCACAGTTAGTTCTTGTTCTTGCAAACACTGGATTATCATGACTCTGGAACGTTGGAAACTGTTTTTAGTTCTTAAATAGATGCCATCACAGTCACAGGGCTGTGCTTACTTTTGCTGTCTCATGAAGCATGTGATTCCTCTTGTGTAGAGGAAAACCATTCTGTTTTGGGGATGACAGAGTGGCTAGGAGGGTTTGAACAGAACATGTCAGTAATTAAGTGAATATTTTCAAAGGTTTCCTGTGAGACGCTGCAAGCAGAGAAGACAATGCTGAAGGAGGCAGAGATCCGTCTACTGCAGGAGAACAAGTCACTTCTAGAACAACAGAAAGGACAAAATGTACTCTTAACAAATCTACAGTCACTTCAGGTACGTTTACTTTATTGTGTAGTTGAGTTAGTACAAACTATGGAAATGATTTGAATTATAAGGGCATGATCGTTTGTGACTATCCTGGAATAATACTAGCCAGAATAATACATGTATGTGTAAGCACTCATTTAGTAGCTGTTCTTATTCTGGAATACTTTAAATACAATTTGTTTGTTCTGGTCCCGGAGCCAGAATAACTAGAGTATTCCTTATTCTGGAATAAGAATATTCTGGAATATCCTGAACGAATGTTGCTTAAGTGTCCTCTCTAAATAGAGTTCCTGTAATCCGAAATTGAGACTTGCTACTGGTGTATGGGAACTATAATGGCTAGTTTATACAGTACAAATGACTGGAGTGTGGCAGGGACTAACTCGAGCTGGCTGCCCCAGAGAGGTACCAGCTTTAGAAATAGTCGTTGTTATACAAAACTAAGAGTTGTTACTAATATGGGAACTAGAGTGTTGAATACAAGGAATACACATGTACAATAGCTGTCATCAATATACATCAAGTTATGAAAGTCAGGCCATTAAATGTTTATTTCTGCACTCCTTAGTGCTTCCATTATTTTACTTGCAATCTGATCAGGTATTCTGTTGGCCATTTAGATAGGTGTCTGCTAATGAGCTTCCTGTTATTTGGGTTGTCATTGTATTTTTTCAATATTTAAATGCCTACACTCAGTTAAGTACCCCTTTCAAATTTGCACTACCCTAGAAACACCATTCCCCAGAAGAGTAGCAAACATAATTTATGGTTTTGACAAAAGTTGGTGTGACTCCAGGCTTCGATTATTGTCAAGTAAGGCTGTCTAAAATGAAATCTGGTTTTCAGTTCAAATTGCAAATTGCTTCTTTTTTGTTGTTGTGTTTGCACACAGCTAACATGTGTCTGTACAACAACTCTTCCGTGAATCTGCATCCAAATGGCTTTTTCACATTTTTCTTTGATTCTAACAATTCACAAAGGTCTTCAAATACAAATCAGAATTTACTGCAATTTTTTGGGTTTTGATATCATGTCAATGTAACATCACTGCATTCTCCTTTGCAAAGACAGGAGACTGTATTTGTCATACTCAACTTATAGAGGCTGATGGCCCTCTACCATTCTTTGGGCGGGGTTTCTAGGACCATGTTGTTCAGGTGGGGAGAGGGAAGAGAGTTAAGGAGACACATTTTCAGTTTCATTCAGTTGTATATTTCTAGTTTGAACTGTGTGTTTTGTTTTACGTTTTGTAAGTCAGTTGTAATTCACAACAAATATAAAGAATAACGAATAATGTATTATGTTTTGGTTCCTTCCCTCAATTAATTGGACCTCCTTAATGTAGTATCCTCACCTTCTCTTTAACATAGATTTGGTATAAGCACTATAAAGTGTACTTGATTGAGGAAATATCATAATCTGATGTTACATACCAGCTATAACGTTTCATGGAATGTGCCATTTCGGTGTTACATTTAGTTAATATATCATTAGAAAGGCTCTCCTAACATTTCTTGTCCATTTATATTTTCCTTGATGCTGCAGAACAACCTTGAGAGGTCTGAGTTTGAGACTCGTTCCAAACTTGGAGCACAGGTTGAGGCACTAAAGAGGGAAACCACGTTACTGAGGAAGAAGCTGGAATCAGAAGAAACACATAACAGAAATGTTGTGAAAACATGGGAGGTGAGGTTATTAGTTTAGATTTTCAAGAGTTTATTATGTTATAAGCATCCCTTTTTGTGACCTTATAATTATAGTGTTTTCAATATTTAGCCCCACTCTTCTTGAGGCCAGTTGCATTCCTTTTTGCCTGTGGTGTGGAGGGAGCATCCACAGGCAAAGTCAATGATACACAGACATCCAGACTGCCAATGCCTGTCTGCGACTTCCTTTAATGTGCAGGTGCTGGTATGTGGATGCTTCTGGGGCTGTTCATTCCACACCACAGGCCAATAAGAACGTGGGCTTTGGGAATGAGATTGGCCTCTTTCATAAAGTTGGATGTCAAATGGTAGTTAATTTCTAACGTTAGACGATGAGTCAGGTATACATTACAAGCATGTAAGACTATGACACTTGCCAGATACAAGAACAAAGAACATATAATAACCAGGTAAAATTTTTTTGATAACGTTATTTAAAACAAACGTTTTACTTTATTATATGTCCTTTTACTGTCGGCGAAAATGTCATATAAGAACAAACAACCAATGTAATTTTTTAACCCACTCCAGTTTGGGAATGCCATATTCTACCTTTTTTGTGTACTTAAATCTAAACTACATGTGCCATATTGTACTTGCTGACATGGTTATTTGAGGCCCCTTGCAATTTAGAAGGATTTATATTTGTTTTCCATTGAACAGAAACGTGTACAGGAACTGCGTAACCAGCTCCAGACAGAAATGAAGACCCACCAGGAGGTCCGGGAGAAACTGATATCGGCTAATAACGAACTGGAGAATATAAATCTGAAGGTTATTAATTAAGTACATGATTATACGTGAAAAAGGTTTAGTATTGTTGTTTTACTTATATTGACTTTACTTTGTGTCCTGAAGGCAACTGTTTACTTATAAGACTGTTGTTCATTTTGTGGTAGCATACCCAGGCATCTGCTAACCTTCAGGCAACAGAGAAGAGAGTAGGTGAACTACTGAAGGAACCAGAGACATCTCAGCAGGGTCAGTAAGCTTAATACAGACCATATTTTATAACCTATGTTCATTCTCATTTTCACATGTAATTCCATTTTTGTTATTGCTTTCCAGTTTCGAATTTGTGTTCATTTTTGTTTCATTTTCATTTTCACTTATAAGCTGCATCTCCAGCTTGCTGCATGCCATACCTGGACAGCTTGTTTAGATTGAGTTGGACAAGTCTGAGAAAGTGTCTCAAAGGAAAACACAATCTTCTTCCCAGAGCCCACATTCTTTTTGGCCTGCGATATGGAAAGAAAGGCTCTGGAATAATCCATTCAAAATGTCTGCAATACACGGATTTTTGGTCTGCCAACACCTGTCTGCACATCACAGACTTTCCTTGATGCACATACACTTTTCATATGGATTCTCCCAGAGCCCTTTGTTCCATGCCGCAGGCCAAAAAGAAAGTGGGCTCTGGTAACGAGATTGAGGAAAAACGTAGCACTTAATTCATGAAATGAAATGAACGTGAATATGAATGTGAATGAAAATGAAAATGAAAATGAAAATGAAAGTGAAAGTGAGAATGGAAATGAAAATGAAAGTGAGAATAGAACTGGAAATGGAAATGGAAGACCTTTGTGTTTAGTGACTTGTAAGTGATAATTCACAACATATGCTTGCAGATAGTTTTGCAGTAAACCCTATGAAAGCTTTTAACCCACAGGGTTCGTACGGGTCTGGAAATCAAGTACTCAAAAGTCCATGACGTTTCTAAATATCTTCTTACGTTCATGAAAAGTCCTTAAATTTTATTTTCCTGATGTCTGTTGAAGAAATTGGTATTTATTCCTTAACAAATGCAAGACTTTTTGGAATGAGTTCTTTGGGAATTGGGTGCCATGGGTCCTTAAGAATGGCTTAATGATACCATGAAAAGTCCTTAAAATTCATACTAAGATTAGGGGAAGAACCCTGAACCCAGTGTTTCTAAAACAGAATGAGGTATCATAACTTTTCAACCCATGGGCAAAGATAGAAAGTTTGACCATTGAAATAAAAGCTCTTGATGAGTAAGAGAGTGCCTTGTAAGAATTGAGTGAGGTGTCATAACCTCTCAACACATGAAGAAAAAGTGTAACAATTCAAATGAAAACGCTTGATGAGTACTATTAATCCTGAGAGTGTCTTTCAAAACTGATTGAGATGGCATAACATCATAAAACATGGTCAAAACACAATGTATGACTATTCAGTTAAAAGCTCTTGATGAGTACTATTAATCCTTTCAAAACTTAGTAACTTGCGGAATACAACTCTTTATTCCAAGTCCATTACAGTTTAAGATTTTCTGGAGACTGAATTCACTGAGTATTCATACACACTCACAAAAATGGCAGCTTCAAAAACCTCATGGTCGGACTTCCAATCAGACATTAGTTTTCAGTCTCTACACTAACATCTAGGTTCCAGACCCTACACTACACTAGTGCTACACTTCTCCCCTCCAAAAAAATGTTGTTAATATACATAAAAACTCATGTTCTAACAATAAATGGCAATCTAATTACATGTACTACTGTGTGGGGGAATTTGAGTTTGTTTGGTTGATCAGACCATAACTCTCATCAAAATCCTTGTGACTGTTCCTACTTTGCTTTGTTGTAGCATCCGAAATGTCTTCTTTGCCAAATAGTTTTAGTGTAAAAGATCTAACACCTTATTTAAAACGAGATCGTGTCTCACAAATGTATGTAGGTCATTACAAAATCATGTTAACTGCAGATTCATAACTTGGAAAGTGGAAACAACTCCAGATTGCAGACAACAACCAACAACAACACATGGAGAAACACTTATGTGACTATTGAAATGAAACATTGATGAGTAACCTGTTCATTCCTGTGGCTCCGCTAGTTTCTTTGTGCTTGTAATATCGCATTTGGCATGAATAAATAAAAATACTAATGTTGCAGCATTACTTTTGAAAGGGCTAATACTGTGTTCTACACAATCTTATAGATCTGGAACGTGCTAAGAAGGAGATCGAGGACAAGTATTCTGTCAGATTGCAGGAGGTTCAGATGCAACTTGCTGAATCAGCAAGCAGAGGAAACTGTAAGTGAAGCTAAAATTGTATTTCCTTTGAAATTTCTCTGGGTTAAAGTAAGATAACCTTATTTATTGAGGGCAACATATTTACATACTGTAATCTTTCATGTGGCTCGCACTACAACACTGGGGCAAGCCCCTACTATTCCTAGACAAATATGTGGGTTCTTTTGAGTTCCCTTGGCAGATATCATTTCAGGAGACTAGACCAACAGCTTAACAGCCCCGTCCACAATTACAGTTGGTGTGGTGATAGAAGGTGACACAAATACAATCCCCAGCAAGGCCAGGAATTGAATCTGGAACCTTCTGGTTGGCAGTCAGAGATCTTACCGACTGAATCAACCACGCTCACTGCCTGGCAGTATTTACAATATTATCATTTGCAAAGTGTTAAATTTGACAGTGCATGGTAGCTATCATACAACTTAACTTGGATCGCATTTTTTGTTATGAGACAAAACTCATCTGGCCCCAGTTTGTTTTGGTGTGTCCAAGAACAAAGCATTGGCAACATCCAGATTTTACTTGCTGTTGCATAGTAACAGTGAGCTATGTGAGCTGATTTCGTCTCCAGATCTCGTTTTTGAATTTTCGAGGAAATAAGTGGAGGGGGAGGGGGGGGGGGGGAGGAAACGAGATCTGGCAAAATTAAATTGCACATGGGCCATTAATTAGGCCCACACACCAACTGCGAATGTCCAGTTCCCGTGAACAAACACCTGATCACATCCCAAGATCTCGTTTTGGTTCCAAAACGAAATCTGGGGACTAGATCAGGTTCAGGTGTTTGTTTACAGGAACTTGGGCATGTGCAGTTGGTGCATTGGCCTGATTCGTGGCCCACACGCAATCGAATTTTTCCAGATCGTGTTCCTCCTTCCCCTCCCCCTCCCACTTTTTTCCCTCGAAAATTCCAAAATGAGATCTAGGAACAAGATCACTATGTGAGCAAGTCAGTCTGAGCAGTCTAATATGTATATATTATTTCATATAAATTCCCAAAAATTAGAATTTTGCAAAATATGTGAAATTAATTTTGGGTTTCATGTATTAATTGCAAGCTCCATAAGTTACTAATCTGGTTGCATGACATGTAACTGCAGTGTTGGAAGTGCAGCTGAAGAAGGCAAAACAACATGTGGAACAATTCAAGGCCATGTCTGCAGCTAACGAAGAAGCACTCAAAGACTTGAACAAAGTGAGTTAAGCATGTAAATAAAATAATTAAATACTTTTGTAGTGCCATTTAACTACAAATTAAATTAGTTAATTACCTAATAATTGTGATCATTCAAACAAATGCTGTTGGTGAGTACATGCTTATGGCACTGTTGCCCAGTTGGTATTTTAAATCTTGTTGATTCTAATGAAAGTGTAATGGATCATGCCACTGCGATAGTGACGACTGTTTCTTTTGGGTTCGAAATTCTTTAGAAGTAGTGAGCCATAATCCGTTATCTATTTATTTGAACATGCAGTCTTCTGAAATTAAAAAAATGCCAACTGAGAGTAGAATAGCAAGACGGAAATTTGCAATCCATGTTACAACTTTTGGCAACCATTTCAATTGTTTGTAACTCTAGAATACATTCTTATTTCATCGAAGCTATAGGCATATTGTAAGAACGGAACTGATAAGAACTGATGAACTCGTAACAAGGAAAAGAAAACTTTGCAGTCCTGACCCTCACTTCTTCATTTGTGATCGGTACTTATTATTTGAGTATTGTAGGCAACAAGGAATTAGCATACCCTAAGAGATAAATCCATTCAAATTCCTGTCCTTCAAATCTTTACTTGACCTAGACAGTTGTCAGACATACTTGTTGGTGCACGTTTTAGAAGTATGAGAACTAATGACCATATTGAAGAACAGCTGTTGTTGTGGTTGACAAGACAATGTGTGTAAGGGCAACGTACATTGTGAAACATTGGACGAGTATCAAAACAGAACTCTAAAATTCCAAGAAAGTGAAAAAGCAACAACTGTTTAATATACGAAATATTGTTTACTGAGGAAGTTAATCCATTGGTAAACACCCACTAAAAAAAACTTATTTCAGGTGAGTGATGAGTACAAGAAGTCAGTAGAAGGAAGGGTTACGAGAGCCGAAAGTGCGGAAAGTAAGCTCAAGACCCAAGTGGTAGAGTTGGAAAGTAGTAATCGTCACCTGTTACAGGAAAGCACCAAACTTCAGAATGCCGCTGAGAAACAGACTAAGGAGCTGACAGTCGCCCTGACCAATGTGAGAGGTGAACTGGCCAATGCACTCAAGACTTCCAAGGCTGCTAATGCCAATGAATTGGCAGCTAAGCTTCAACTCAAGGAACAAGCAAAATTGGCATCTGAGGCAAGTTATAATAATAATAATAATAATAATAATAAATTTAAATTTATATAGCGCCATTTCTTAAAATTCAATGGCGCTTTACAA
>JAOBYG010000463.1:0-11717 GCA_025403545.1 Epizoanthus stellaris | reverse complement strand
ATGTTTTATTGACTGATGACATTTGTGGTTTACATATATACATGTGTATATGTTTTATTGACTGATGACATTTGTGGCTTACATATATACATGTGTATATGTTTTATTGACTGATGACATTTGTGGTTTACATATATACATGTGTATATGTTTGCATATACAGCTATTTCAAAAAAGGTTGACATCTGCAAAGCATAATACCAGACGCCAAAGGCATTGTGGGGCTCTCTATTTTGCACTGTGCAGCCTCCTTTGAATTCCGAACAGACAGAAGACAGTTAGTAATGTATAGTTATAAACATTTCTGATGTTGTGATCAAATATCTTGCAGTAATTAGCGAAATCTATGAACTCCCATCATGCTTTGAGAGCTGGGTATTTTTTTAAATAGCTGTATACATGTATGTATGTTGAAAGACACTCAAATTATTGTTGTAACAGCATGTTTTTGTTTATCCTTCGGTTCTCAGAACCAATTCTTCAGTGTTTGCAATTAAAAACAATACATTGTTTTACTGTTTGTAGTTCAGTGCTCTTTTGAGTCAACTGCTAGCAAGGTAAATTATGGGGGGTCAGCTGATTGGGTGAATGCGTGAGGAACCTATTATGGGGTTCCCAGGACACCTCCCCCTGATATGGGCATGACTACAAAATTTGTCCAGAAAACCCAGTACTCCAGCTTATCAACATAATGCTTTTTGCTTCGAGGGTGCAGATATTATAATGCAAATGACAATTACTGTTATTATATTCCACCGCATTTTGTGGGGTGTCAAAGACATAGGGATTTTTTTTAGGGGGGGAGGTTAGGATGGACAGTAACCTATCTCATGGGGAATCTTCTTCCCCAGGCAGGAAATTTCGATAATTTACTTTCTGTGAAATGACATTTTCTGCATTTTTAGGAGTATTTTCAGATAAAACCCCAGCTCCTCTGGTTTATAGTCATGCAGTGATAGTTTCAAATTAATTTTAGATACACCAAGCAACCTTGAACTGCCTGGAGAGTGGGAGACTAAAGAGGAAAGAAGACGTTTGTTGTTCAAAACCACAGAAGAGTACCTTGACAGCATTGTATTCGATAATGATGTACAAGACTTGTCATCTGTCTCCGACGAAGTTGAACGGTTACATTACAATGCAGTCAATGGTTATGCTTGCCGATCTCCTGGTTGCAACCGCCATTATGTGTCACATGCTTGGAGAGTAAGGTGTGCAATTGCTAAATACAATATTATCACCAATATTATGAGTAGATTATCTGTTTCTTCATTATTTATTTTGAGTCCGGTTTTACAGGCCTAGCTAATATTAATATGGGGGTGCACTTACTAGATCGCTAGAGACGACTAAACTTAGTTATTAGTGCAGTCTTTTTTTTAATATTTCAGGAAAACATGATTAAGCAAGTGCTCTTATTCAGACATAGTGTATCAATTGTTCTGACATTTGAAAGTTCAAAAAAATATGTGGGAAGAGGTAAATGCAGGAAATCTTTGGCTTGTATGGTTAGGGGTTTGCAGATAAGGCATTTTGTCAAGATTCCATAGCTCCCCCACTATATAGTATGAAAGGAAGTTATTTTATTGTTAATTTGTTCCAATAATAAATAGGCATGAATTAGTAGAACATGAAGATCTACTTGTACCAGATACACCTCCAAATGAAGAAAGGGATAGTGGAGGTTACTTCCGATGTCAAGCTAGATGTGGCCTGGTGTTCAAAACCAAATCTTCAATGAAAAGGTACATGACTATGTATGACCAATCCACTTAAATTTGCATTGCCTACTCATGTAACTTTGTACAGCAGATCAGGATATAATCACATCCTAAAACTCTCATACATTAATTTTGTTGGAAATAGAATGAAGCTTTACTGATCTTTTGCGATTTCTTTGTAAGCATGTTATATGTGCACCTTGTTAAATGGTTTCAAAAAGAAATAATTGATGTTCAACAAATACTCATATTACTGGCAGTTTCTTTTCTTAACATGTAATTTTTGCACAATTTGAGGAAAAACAATTTTGAAAAAAGTATGTACAACTCTTTAGGATATATTGACAAACAATAAAACAACTGCTGCATTGTAATAATTATTAGCAATTTTCTTTAGGCATGTACAAAAACAACACCCTCAAGTTCAACCTATGGATGTTGATGAAGAAAGTAACCATGATAAAAGGAAGCCAGACCATCTGTTCAACTACCACAGAGGGAAGTTGGTGCTTGGGCTTCTGTTGATGGATATTAATGATGCAGTGAGAGAGGGAGATGGCCAGAGGCTCACGAATTTGTATCGGATCGCACTCCCCATCTATTATGTTAATAACTGTACTAAGTATGTGTACACCACACTTCTATTACTTGTGAAGCTACAAGCTATCCTCCCAAAGGCACAAGCTTTCTGTCTCATGTGGAACAGATTCTGTAACAAGCATGGGAGGAAAGCCAGGAACATACCACTTGATCTTCGCCTTGAGCAACTGAACAATTTGCTTAAAGGGTTTCTTAAATCCTTGGGAGCAAATATTTCGGAGAAGAATGCCCAAAGAGTTGCCCGGAGCCTTCAAGCACTTGAACACATTCTAGATGCACTTGATGTGGACTGCAATGTGCAGTCTCAAACTCGGGTGTGCAAATCGTAAGACCCAGAGGAGACAGTGGCACAGATTGTCAGAGATTTGGCAGAAATCAATGCTTTTGAGAAAGTACCAGGTCGCAATGGACATGCATCATTTGCCGAATTTAGGTATGGAATTATTGGTAAAGTGGACTATGCCAAGTTCTATGAAAGTATCAGAGACAAAATTGAACACTGGAAAACCAAATATGAAGGTTAAGTTTCCAATGTTCCTAATTATTAATAGGCTGGGCATATGTGTGAAAATGGAAGTCATTATTAGTGGTCAGATTTAGTCTGTTTCTAAAGTGGGTGGAGTTAAGTTGTAGAATTCCCATTAGCCTAGATCTACCCTTCCCCTATCCTTACAAGAGAATTCAACCATACTTAACCCTTTTAGCTGCAGACACATCAAATGTTGTGTTGATAAATTCTCCTTGCCAATCTTCATACATTGCTATAAATGTGGTAGTGAGAATCTGGCAATTAATCCAAGAGTCTTCTGCTTTTTATCACTTTCATTAATCTAATTTCAAACTATTCCTACTTTTGCACTGATATAGTGAGCTGAAGTCAGCTACTGGGCCCGAAAGGGTAAAGTAAACATCACAATACAACTTGTAACTCTGCAATTAGATTTTTCTATTCAGAACAAATTGCTAATATATGAAATGATTCATGATTGGTATGAAATAGAAGATACTAAATGTATGTGCAGCATTAAGGAATACAAACATTCGATATCAAACTATTTTATGTATTCTTAATTCGTATATTTCAAGAACCCTAAAAGCATGAAAACTAAATTATGTAAATACATGTCATGTAACAAATACTTGGTGTACATGTAGATGTAATTCTAGACTGACATAAGTGTCAATCAATTATGCATGTTATATTTTCTGCAAATGAAGACTAATTTGTCTTACTTAAAACCAGTGCACCAATTACAATCTTTGCAAATAATTTTGAATCAAGAGATAAGAACATTTGTTTCTGGTATGGAATGACGACATGCAGTGTTCATGCACAATTTGCTACAATATATAGTTCAACTGAGGTACACATTTTATATTAGTAATGTTCATAACTGTATTAGTCTGAGTCTGCAAGCTTTCAATAATACCATTTTAACTGGCTGTATATGTCAGTTTACTGTACATGGAATTTTAACTGGCCCAATTCAAACCAAAGATAACCCGTTGGGGCCCATTACAATATTTATAAACAAATCTGTATCTCAAATTCTGGAAAACAATTCATGCTAAACATTTGTATACTACTGAGATGCAAAGCAGCTTTTTGAAAATATATCCCAGAAAGAAAGAAAGTCTTGGACATCCTTAGAGTATGATTACATCCTGAAGTTAATCACTTTCAATATTGTCATTTAATATGTACTTAACCAGCCATATGCAGCATCACTGGCCCCTCTGGAGGCTAAGGGTGCAGGTCAAAACACATATCCTCTCAAGGGACCCATCTTGTGGTAGGCACTGTGGGGGTCTCTTCTGGAGATATAAACACTCAATATTTAAAGGAATCCTGCAGTGAAAAACACTTTGCTGGCAAGATTAAAGAACTTGTATGACTCAATTACTTTGTGAAGTTTTTGAGGTCCAAAACTTGCACACCAACAAGAATGGGGCAAAAACTTTTCCCGATATGATATTTTGCACTTCAACAATCATGGGCCTGCCATCTTGAATTATGATCTAAGTGTGTTACCATTCCCAGGCCCCTCGCCATCTTGTTTGTTTTAATCTGGCAGGCCATCCGACCTGGAAACGGCAACTCACTTACGTCATAATCCAAGATGATGGGCCCATGATTGTTGAAGTGAAAAAACAGGGAAAAGTTTTCGCTCCGTTCTCATTGTTATGGTTTTGGAACCCAAAAACCTCATAAAGTAAGTCAGTGGAACAAGTTCTATTATTTAGCCAGCAAAGGTTAAATCTGGACTTGTCACTGAAAGTCTGTCTTATTGCGAATTCTGTGGCATGATCATGTTTGCCATCTACCATGGCACTTGAATAATCTACATTGGATAGTAAAACAATTTAGTAATTAAAGATTCTCCAGTTCTTGAGAATTTACTTCATCTTCGTCTGCATGGTCGATTGCATCAGGGTCGTCAAAGTAGAGGTATATGTCTGACAGTGATGAGGTACAGGTATCCAGGTCATATGCGTAAGCACTTGATTGCATTAATAAGCATTAACTCATCAATTCCTGGGACATCTTCAAATATTTCATGAGTATCGTTTCCAAAATGGCAACAGCATGTTGTCGCGAGTAAATGGCAAATCCTGACATGAGATTGTCCAGAGTACAAATGTGTTCACAGTCATCCACAACAACACCAATCATTTCAACTGAGAAACCATGATTGCTAACTGAATCAAACAAGCCCATTCCCTTCAAATCATACTCCTGTTTCAATTCTAGAAGTGACTGCCTCAGGGCTTGCTTATCTGTGTTGCCGACATCCCTCTTGAATGAGGGTTCAGTCACAGTCTCTTCCTTCTTGTCAAATGGCAGCGCTGGTCTGGAGCATTGCTGCTGAGAGCATTTGCAGTCTGTTTCGCATACAGAACAGCAGTCATGTTTGGGTTCAACAGACTTAACATCAGCATCGAATTTCTCATAAAGTAGTTTACGTAGACAGGTTTTCCCTCGAGCAAAGTTTTTAATTTTTTGTTCACATTGAGCAAGTTCATTTCCGTGATAAATTGTCACATCATGGACCTTGTCCCCATTTCTTCCTCCACGTCCTGCCTCATGTATGTGGTCAACCAGTGACCTAGCAGGACCGACATGGATGACTAACTTGACATCGGTGAAGTTCACTCCCATGCTTAAGGCAGAAGTAGCAATGACAACTCTTACAGTTCCATTGCTGTCTTTAAATGAATCCATCACTCTTGATTTATATTTTACAAGAGTTAGTGAGTGAAAAATTCCAATTATTCTGTTCTGTGGCAATTCTTGTTTCCTAGGCACATATGCCGCCTTTCCAAGCATCACAAAAAGATTCCCAACCATTGATGCCAGATCAGTCATGGTGTTACAAAACACAATTGTCTTTGGAGTGTTAATCCCCTGTTCTTTTATCATGTCTGCCAGCCATCTGAAATTATCATAATAACCTTGCCGTTTAACTTGTATTGTTGTGAATTTGATGTTTTGTCGTTCCGGGGAGATAATAATTTCACAAGTATTGCTGTTCATGCACAACATGTTCCTTATTTTCGTTGTCATCTTCTTATCTGCTGTCCCTGTGAGAGCCAACATTGGAACTCCTATATTAAATAAAAATAACCACTGTCAAAGATGTTTAATACATCTAAGAATATTTATAACAACATGGTCACAAAAAGCAATCCAGAATGCATCACATTTTTAAAATGTGTCAAGCTCCCCCCCAAAATACCAGTTATATATTAGATGGCTGTTATCTACCTTATCCCATAAATTATATAATATTGACAAGTCAACAGTACAGATTGAAAAAAAACCTGAGAAACTTAGTTAAGAACATAACATCAACATGAACCCAATAAATTTGAAATTGTTTTATGCAATAATTGTGGGTTTCAACCTGAAACTATAATTTATGATGTAAAAGGTTATTTTATGTTGTACCTATAAAAAAGTCACAGACTTTAGATGAACATAATTGATAATATTTTATAACATAATATAAAATTCATTCTCATATTTCGAGCAGAAAAACTCGAAACAAAATCAATAGATACATATAAAAAGAAAAGATATAATTTTTTAGGACAGTATAATTACATAATTTCAAACTTACCACTGCAGAATGACCTCAGATTGGCGAGGTTGCCATAGTGCTTTCTGAAAGGTTCTGTTACCCTTTTGCCTTTCTTCGTCTCATGACCCCTGTAGATAGAAGGAAAGTTCAAAAGATATATGATTTATACATCACATCACACATGCTGATTCCATTTGCGCAAGTTGAAAAATCATGATATAATTTTTTGGAGTCGATGCGAATATGAAATATTTACTGCCAATATGAATATTTCAAATTAAAATCCAAGTTACGTTATGTCTGGACAAGTTACAACAGTTACAAACCTGAATAAATAAATGTATCCTACTCAGGATACTGTCTTAATTTAAGTCATAAAAATATATTAAATCAAATGGAATCATCAACCACTGGGTTGTATTAAGGATTGGTAGTGGTTGTTCTGGTTGCTAATCTATAATTCATAAAGCATTCATTGCCAGAAACCAGTTCGAAGAGTCACTGGGAGACATGAAAATTAAACTATAAATACAGTTGTGCATTTCATACCAGGTGTAGACAGTGTGGGACTCATCTACTGCAATCAGCGACAAGTTACGTGCAAACGGACTGGATCTGTCCTTGAGAATGGCAAGGAATTTCTCATGGAGAACTTGCTCTGCCGAAGCATAAACAACATGCACCTCACCCCTTCTTATTGAATCGAGTTTTGCTGGCTCAAAATCCAGTTCAACTGCAGCCAGGGAAAACTCGTTCGATTTAATTTGTTTTTGAATAATACTCTTCAGCGGAGAAATGACAATAATGGACGTTTCATTTCGAACTTCTTCGATGGCCCCTTCACCTTGCTTTGTCTTGGCTGAATCAAAGAGCTGGTAGATCAGACTCTTTCCGAATCCTGTGGGAAGTACAGCAAATACGTCTTTCTTAAGCAAAAACGCTGAGATTGCCTCCTTTTGCTCTTGTTTGAGGATGATTCCGTCGAAAATTTCTCGTGCAATTGCATCCAAATCCATATTCAAACACTGTCACTGTTCTACATGGTGCTATGTTGTCTCCTGCGAATTTTTGCTTTGTGACTGTCAAAATCTAGCCAATGGGAATTTTACGTTTTTCCACGAATGGGAAATTCTGAACAGCATCTCATTACAGTTAGGCGACAGTCCCTTCCTTCTGCCTCTCTCCCCATTTCTTTTTCCCCCCGGCCGTGCGACTTCTTTCTCTCCCCAATCTCCCATTTCACGACCACGCACCAAAACTCGCTCAGACTGCCCGATTTTCGGATTCTGGCGAAGGAAGGGGCTGTTTTGCAGTCTACCACTATACAGAGGAGGTTGGTCACGGTCCGCGGAGGCTCATGGGGGAGTTATGGAAATTCGTTCGTTAACGGATCATTTGTATTACCCTGGGTGCCAGAGGTCTACACGCTCCCCATCCAGACGATTCCCCATCCCGAAGGCCGGCCGAAGTGCTGGTCGCGAGTGACCTCTGGTTCCAACCGTCAAAAACCTCACTTTCATGTTGATGCGACGCTTCTTTTGTCACGTCTAATTTTAGTATCTGGTCAAACTGGTTTTCCCACGTGGGAGGTAAAATATGTGTCGTGCCATGTTTACTTGTCACGAATCATTGCCCTCACGAATACGAAGTTATATTCGCCGCGTTGAATTCCTTTTTCGTCCACGTCTTCTCCGGAAAGGCTGGTCGCTGTAAACCCACGTGTGCTGAGTTCTTTAACATGGGAATTGATTAGGGAAACCAACGGACAAACGATGACAAGGATTGCACTCTTTGGATAGTCGAACCCTTGAGCAGACAACAACGAGCAGACACTTGGGATCATTTGAAATATTATCGATTTCCCGAAACCGGTCGGCAGAACAGCAAACACATCTTTCCGCAGCAGATACTGCACAATGCAGCGAACCTGCTCTTCCTTAAGCTGCTCGATTTCATCAAAATCTGACTGAAGAGTCGATTTTATGCTACACGCAATTTCGAAAAGAAGAACTTCAAGATCATTCACATCGTTCGACATTTTGAATCTGTGTTGTTTTAGAAGATCGCGTCACCAAGGATATCAAATTCATGGTCACGTGCAATACAGACAAAACCGGTTTGACCAGGAATCACATCGCGGGCTCAATTCCCAGAGTCAAATTTTGACTCGGAAATGACGGTTGGAACCAGAGGTCACTCGCGACCAGCACTTCGCTCGCTTCGCTCGCTTCGTACTGTCCGCTCGTTTTGCCGGCCTTCGGGATGGGGAATCGTCTGGATGGGGAGCGTGTAGACCTCTGGCACCCAGGGTAATGAAACGCACGCCGAAGGAGCAAAAAATAGCGCCCCTGAAGTCATATTTCATGCCTTCTGAGAGTAATTCATTACATTTTATAATCACTAGCAACAGACCGGACATTCTGGATTTAAAGTGTAGTTGAAATCGGTAAAAAAAAATTCGAAGAAATTCAGTTTGATTATGTAGCATAAAAATTTAAAAGGGATTCAAACTTATGTTCCCATTTCACCAAATGTCGGTTCTCAACCCAGAACCCCAACCAATTTTACTTTATATCCTGTTTATATACTGTAAATGCACTGGATTAAAATTTACGACTTTTGGCAATATATAAAAATGTCCCTCAATAGGTTTACTGACATTCCACTCTACACTTCTTGTGCAAGAAGGCAAAAAACTACAATTTCTTCCCGCCAATTTGAAGACGTGATAGCTGGACCCACACTTGCAATAACGCCATGTTGCGAGATTACGCTACCGACCACTTAAAGCTGCCCATAAGAAGGAATTTGACCTTTGGTTTTCATCATATGTCTACAGTCTTTTTAATAGACCCTTTAGTCACATCGGGTAACTTTTGGCTTTTCGTTTCCTTTTTTCTGTTTTTTTTCTGTGTCAAAAAAAATTGCAGGCCCGGGCCTGCAGGCCTACAGTGTATGGGCTGGATACGACACTGGTTTGTAAATTTCTTGTTAACACATAGCGTTATATCTAAAATGGCAGCCACAGAAGATGATTTTTATACTTTATATCTATTTTAAAAAGAGTTTTAAATGAGCAACAGAAACATTATCTCAGTGAATGAATGGATGTATATTTTCTTTAACTACTATGAGTAGTACTACTGCATTGTGGTTAATATACCCTTTCATCCTGAATACTAACCAGCTACATGTACATTATATAGAGGAATTGGACCCTGGTGTATTACTGGTCCTACTTACTATAGATATTTTGTGGAACTGAATCGAACATTTCCATATTAATTTGGTAATTTGGTAATTTGATTAGAAATATAACTCACCCATTTCATGTTTCTTCATGTGGCGTTTCAGCTTGTTGGGATAAATGAATGCTGCTGAACAACCTTCAACATTACACCTAAACACAATCACAAACAGACTGAGCTTAACTTAAAATAAATTAAATAGAAATTACATATTAATCAACAAGAGGTTCCAGTGCCAATACATAATGATGTATGTTATACATGTACATGCATTGCCATTTGGCTAGAATTTCAGTTCAGTTTATTACTTTCATTTATATCAATCAGGGTGTAAGAATGGGAATTTGATTTACATGTATGTACATCAAGAAAATTGCCCAAAATGGCCCAAATCGAACCCAAACTGAGTCAAGTTAAGTAATTAAGTACTACACTGTAAGCAACTTTACTTATTTAAGAGTCAAAGTTTCTAGCCTACCCCAACCGGTATACCAACTGGGGACACAGTCTATTTACATTGTACAACCACAACATCAGGGGAGCCCAGGGGCAGATCTAGGCATTTGAAAAGGGGGGAGCACCATCGAAATGAGCAAAAAGGAGAGTTTCTAGGAGGTTGCATGTATATATTGATCAGTGATGTGGCAGCCATATCCAAATCAGCCTGTGAGAAGAGACACTTTTCCTCCTACCCAGACCCAGCTAGGTCACAATACTAACCAATAATGATTTTAACTAATTAAAAGATAAAATTCCAGGACCTTTCAGACCTAAATTTTGCTATCTGCTTCCAAATTTAGTAATAGTTTGTGCAAACCCTGGCCTGTTTACTCCACAAATTTTCTCTAGATACAAAATTCCAGGAGTAGACAAAAAACTAGATATTTGGACACTTGCCAAAAAAATTGCAGTTAATGTAATGACTTTAAAGCCATTTCCCTGTCAATTCAAGGAGCCATCAATAGCATGTCGCTGTAAGCACACAGTGCTAAGTAAATTGGTATTTGGAGATGTCCCATGGTGCCACTTCCTGCAATTTCAAGAACCTTTGTAAATTCTTGAAAGTACATGACTGTTTCAAAATTCAAGCACTTTTCAATAATTTTCAAGGACTGTGGTCCCGAACCCAGTTTACTGTGGGTTTTAATACCCCTGAAAACCAACTCACTTGTGTGGCATCTCTCCTGTATGCTCCAAACACTGGTGCCTTTTCAGTACGTTACTTTTCTTGAACGAAGCTGAACAACCCTCAAAGTCACACTGCAATGCCATAATATTATCATTATTATTACTTATACTATAATTAGTATTATTACCACTGACACTTGTAGTACATTATGTTACAAAATTCAAATTTTACCATGAATGGATTTCCATGGGCTCTTGTTTCATGTCTTGAAAAATTATGCTTCACTGTGAAGGACATGTTGCATCCTGGGAAACTGCACCTATAAACACAGAAAGAGCTATTAAGAAATGTACAGTAATACAATTTACAAGAGCACCTGATGAGGGCAAGGCACAAGTTTGTCCAGGGTTGTCCCTACTTTCTGAAGTAGATGGCAAGTATAAAAAAGTACAGTAGCAGGCTAATATTCTCACTAAATGATCAATTTACAAGATACAGTGTACCTAAAGTTACTTTTTCCAGAAATGTAAAGAAAGTACATTAATTTGTCATGTACATGTAGGCGGCAGAAATCACTAATAAAAGTAGCCAGTTGTTTTTGCCGGCTGCCGACTGCTATGGACAATCTGCTTGCCCAGAATTTTTAGTGGAGTGTGTAACCAATACCATTTGCTCAAAATTGACATTAGAACACTACTAACTGCAGATTTAAAACTCAATTAACTGAATTTAAGGTAGGAGTAAAGGGTCAGGGTCAAAAAAATTTATTTCATATTTGGAAACTTGGATTAGTTTTATTGAGTTCCTATTATGTATTGCACTGTACATGTAGGGCCCGGTTCCTAGAAACCTCGATTAATGCTAACCTAGGATTAAATTCCCTAACCCAGGATTAAAATTTAACCCACGATTAAATTCAGTTCCTCAAAGACCGATT
>JAOBYG010000352.1:0-13230 GCA_025403545.1 Epizoanthus stellaris | reverse complement strand
CTTTCTTTCTTTCTTCCTTCCTTACTTCCTGCCTTCCTTCCTTACTTCCGTCCTTCCTTCCTTCCTTCCTTCCTTCCTTCCTTCCTTCCTTCCTTACTTCCTTCCTTCCTTCCTTCCTTCCTTCTTTCTTTCTTTCTTTCTTTTGCTCGTTCGCTCTTTCTTTCTTTATGTTACTATGTCTGTCTTCCTTCCTTCTTTTCTCTTTCTCATTCATTCATTGTCTCTGTTTCATTGCTTGTTTCTTCATTTCTTGCTGATCAAGAATAGCTGTATATTTATTGTTCTTTGACAATGATGGAATGCAATTTTTCTACACGTTCTACATCGTACATTAATGAATTTTTCTGCTTATCGTCGCTAGGTTGTAATAGAAGGACTCCGAGGTGACAGCTACACAGGCGACATTGCCATTGATGACATTTCCTTCGATTCTGGTTGTAAGCCATATTCAGGACAACTTCCGTACGCACCAACACCCCCACCCACTAAAGTCCCACCGACTACTCTCCCACACCACTGTACAACAGCCGAGTTCAACTGTGCCAGCCAAGGAGCCTACTCGTGTATACCAAATACTCAGGTACATTTCACTTTGTAAGATGTGGTGATATTATCGGATGCTCAGGGGACGTTTGTCAAGAACTAGTGTTTTCAAATCACGTTTATTCATCAACAAATATTCTGCTGTCTTTCTGTTTTAAAAGTTCAGAATCTTATCCGTTGAATGAACACGATTTGGGTCCATGTGCATCTGGCGTTTGCTCTGTGGGCTTTCCATGCAAAAGATCACCTATCCGATATGGCAGCTGTTGAGTACAGTATAGTTGCACATCAATCTACCAAAATGTTCGTGTTGTAAACACAATCAAATAATGATAGACTACATTGATCTGTGAACTTCATGTTCTTGTTCTGATGGCATCAGGAAGTTGCATTGTTTTCTACGTTTGTGAACACCTTGGAGGAATAAACATAGCACAATTTTAAACATAGCATAGTTTCACTGTTGGCATCCTCGCCACTACTATTATAGTAACTGCTATATTGAAGTTGCTGTAAAATGTTGTAGTGGTAAACAAACGATAGGATAGCGTCTCTATTTTACATTTTAAAACTCGAAATTTGAAATTCAACTTTGAGAACAGCGATGAAAGTAAACTAGTATTTCGGACTTCGTCTGTTTGAGTACTACATTTCTAAAGATAAACTTTGAACAACCCGCAGGTATTTCTATTGATTCTAACTTTAACATTCAAGTATTTTTTTTGGATTTCATGCGATATCAAATGCTTGGAAACACTAGCAGGCATGACAAGTTGGCAGAGATGTTCACTCCAGTCCACAGAGACTGAGAGGAAACTGAAAGTGTTTTAAAAAACCTGGGCTTTATTATACCGCAATTTCATGTTTAAGCTGAAAACAAACGGCCACAACATTCTTTCAGCATCATGGAACATCGTTAAGAACATGTGGAGAGAATAAGAGTCTCTTAATGGGGAATTATGAAACCAATTGCAGAATTGCACACATTTTAGGTATTCTAATGATGATCAGTTACTGATTTGTTTTTTATTGCAGCAATATATAGTTGTTTGTCTGTTTAATTGTAATGAGAATAATAGGATATTGGATTATAGGGACTTCATCTTCAACATCCTGTAGTGTTGAGAGTTTGTTGCGACAACAAAAAACTTTCATTGAGGACGCAACGGGAACAATGTTGCACGATGTTGAAACCATTGAATCAACGTTTACCCTTGCACATAATTATTTATTAATTTCTATGATATGTTGCAATATAGGTATGCGACTTCCAAGCAACTTGCCGTGATGGCTCAGATGAGATCAACTGCGCCAAACCCAGTTGCAGTTTTGACAATGGAGATTTCTGTGGCTGGATACCAGCGAATCCCTCTCGCATGGCACGTGCCCTTGCTTACACGTGGCTGACGCAGCAAGGTCGCACAGCAACGCCAGGAACAGGACCAACGACTGACCACACCCAAGGTACAAAATTTCTACATGAAATCTCCACGGAGTACATAATCGAATTTACTATCATGTAAATGTTTTTTTGTGTTTGTTTTGTTGTTGATTTACCTTTTCAGAAAGATACTGTAACCCCTTGCAACAGATCGAAAATCATGTGGAAATGAGAGACAAAGAACAGTAGAATTTTAGGTTGCCGAATCTTTAGTATATCTTAACATTTGACTACTGTCTTCTACCTAAAGCCACATCAATTATTTAACATTTTGGGTGGCCTATGGCCTTACATCTCAACTCATTTAAATTTGGTCCATTTGTATTTGACATACCTTGGACAGTTTCAGGACTCGGCAGTACTTGTTATGTATTTGTAGTCCAGATACAGATTCGTTGAACGAGTATATAGGAATGTTAGTGAAAATTAAAGTTTGGTTTGGAGAATTAGTGGTCGTTGAGGAGCTATTAACTTGTATTCAGAACAAACGTATATTGGTATTTATTACAGTGTATATCGTGTATCTTTTCTGCAGACATTACTGATAATATTAAGGAAATAGTCTACCTAGAAAAATATACTACATTTTGCAAACTTTGGATATTGTTTATCCTAGCAAGTCCTTTCCATTTCATTTAAAGTTAATGTACTACCGTAGGAAGCACGCTGTCTATACGTAAACCATGAATGAACTCTTCTGTCATCAGCGACACGTCAGATTTACGGTCTGGTAGATGTGTAACAATTGGCTGGTTATTTTTAAAGCAGTCCACATGACACTATGGGGAGCTAGTATATGTAAGCCAGCACAGTTCCTTTAACTGTTTTTTATTATTATTATTATTACTATTATTATTATTATTATTATTATTACTATTATTATTATTATTATTATTATTATTAATTCATTTGCTAATACCTCATTTTTCTGTCTGTTGTCCATTTAGGAACTAGCGCAGGATGGTACCTGTATGCTGACAGTTCAGCCGGCAATACTGGGGACAGAGCACCGCTCACCACACCAATGATGGGGCAGACAGGACCTCAGTGCGTGCTGTCCTTCTGGTATCATATGTATGGTACTAGACTGGGCACGCTGTCAGTTCAGTTTTTACTGGCAGATGGGACCACACCTACCATCTGGACTAAGACCGGTAACCAAGGCAACAGGTGGATCAACGCCAAAGTCGTGATTGGCTCCAGAAACCACTTCCGGGTATGATTTCATTTATCGGAGGTTACTTGCCTTTAGGAGGGCAGTGATGCATTTTATGAAATACATTGTTAAAATCTGATTTCTATGGTCACCTTGTGAGATAAACTGAAAATATATTTTTAAACACCAACAAGAATTGAACCATTATTTGAGACACTCGTGTTCTCTTTCCCTTTCTTTCCCCCACTCCCACCCATCTGTTTGTATCCCACTTCCTCCATCTCTCCATGCCATTTCTTGAATGTGACATTTGGTTCAACATAAGTCATTTTCTTGTAGGTTAAACTCGAAGCTCGCAGGACCTCTAGTTACAAGGGCGACATTGCACTGGATGATATTCAGTTCCAGAACTGCAAACCACTGGATAGGAACCGACCTTGCAATTTCAACCAATTCAAGTATGTAATGTTTACCATCCCCCACTAGTAGATTATTTGTATTCAATCGACTACAAGATTTGAGACTTAAAGAGTTGATTGTGATTATATTATCATTATCATTATGACTGTCATTATCATTATCATCATTATGATTGTCATTGTCATTATCATTATCATTATCATTATCATAATCATTATCATTATCATGTATCATTATCATTAACATTAACATTGTCATAGTCATTGTCATTGTCATTATCATTTATTATTATCATTATCATTTATCATTATCATTATGATTGTGATTACCATTATTATTTATCATTATGATTATGATTGTAATTGATTATGAGTGTGATGAATCATTACGATTTTGATTGTAATTATTATTAAGATGATAAGGAATACGAGTATGATTATGATTTGACATCTTACTGGCTTGTAAAATGGACACTGATCATTCAAATGCTGCAGGTGTGCTATGGGTGGCTGTATACCCGAGACGCAGGTGTGCGACTTCAACAGTGATTGTATGGCAGGTGACCTGTCAGATGAGACCAGCTGTTCGTCTTACCCTGCCAGGTGCTCATTTGAGAAAGGTTTCTGTCTCTATGGAAATGACTATGATGACCAGTTTGACTGGAGTACGTCAACTGCAGGCACTGCATCCTATGGTACCGGACCTGCCATTGACCACACAACTCTCTCTAGCCAAGGTAAACCGTTATTACTAATCGCCAGCTTTATGTATTATAGATCCTGACAGCATAACGCCACTTCTACAAACGTTTTGAATGAACGCACGCGTGTAATTTTGAGAATAATTTGCAAAATACAAAACGTGTTACAGTTTTGCTGATATGAATAAAATCGTCTCAAAATTATCTACTAATCTGTTGTATGTTTTGATACACGGGGATGAAATAAACAATTCTAATGTTCGCGTGAATTTTGAAAATTGACTAAAACTTTTGCTAAAAAGTTGTCAGTAAAACGTTTACGCTCGCTCCTGCCACACTCCATTAATCACATAAAGTAATTTATTTTTTTAAATAGATATTGGGAAGAATTTTTATGACAACTGCAAGTCACAAATTAATACTTTTATCTCCTAAAACTGCGATTCAGTGATCTCCTTCGAATGTTGGAAAACATTATATTTGGCGATTTCTATCTTTCTGTGAGATTTTTTCATTCTCAGAGCAATGGCTTCTTTAAAACTAAAGTTGTATTTGAAACTTTGTACAAATTGATAATAATGCATTTTTCATGTAACACACAGGCGAAAAAATGAGGGTGTCTTCCGTGCGTGTTGAGAAGTTCCGTTGTGCTTTCAGGATCTATAGTACTTTAAGGGGCCGTGATTTCATGGAAATGTTTTCTGTTAGACAGAAAAAGGTTGGTCTGGTTGATGACGTCATTATTGTGAAATACATGTAACTGCATGTTACGTATTTTCGCCGATTTAATTCTACGAAATATTTGCTGTATACATAGTCCACAAAAATCTGAAGTGATAATTTCAACATTTATTCACCAATTCTTTATTACTGTACAAACCATGTGTTTGCGCTTTATATATTTCCTTCCGCAAACTTTAATATTCCAAGAAAACGCTTCATGCTTTCTTTGGTTTCTCTTTTCATTGAACAAACATTGCATTTGTTACTCTCTCGTAGTCATACTAAATGCGCTAGCCTGGAACTTTAAATTATTTCCATATATATACAACAATGACAGCATTAATCAGACCGCTCTTCTTTTTCTGTCCAGCAAAAACATTTCCACGAAGTCATAACAGCTTGACATTAGAACTAATACTCAAAACAGGGCTCTAATTTTCCTCAGAAACCAGCTCTTTCTTTTACTTCATTTTCCCCTTTAACCCGTTAGGAGTTGTAACAGTTATGCAATGAGTCATTTCTTTCAAAACATTTGTTGCTGATCTTTTTTATTCAGGTCGATACGTATACACAGAGACCTCGTGGCCGCGCAGACCTGGTGATAAAGCCCATCTCAAGTCGCCAGTTATCAAAGCAGGCTCTCGACACTGCTTCATCAGGTTCTTCTACCACATGAGGGGCAATCACATCGGCAGTCTCCTGGTGTACACCCGAAAGAGCTATCTGAGGTAACATTCTCTCAAGTCCCTATGTGTACAGTGGAACCTCGTTAATACGGTCACCAACGGGCCATAAAAAATTGGTCGTATTAACGGGGTGGCCGTATTAACGGGGTAGGGTCAAATTTCATGGCTGGTCTCTTTCAAGTGACGACATGATACAATTGCACTTCTAAACACTGTTCTTAAGCATCCGAAATGCAGATAAAATTTAATTGAAACAGAACTACATAGTAAGATAATCAACTGAATTTTACAAACAGGAACAGACTGCTCCCTGAGACTGCTATACATATCCTTTTCAAACAAAGGCTCCGAACTTGCTGAATTTGTAAAGGAAATGGCTGTTTTAAAAATCAACGACATGACATGTCACAGACACTGTGAATTAAAAAAGATTATCGTTATTGTTTCTCAAGATTTATTTTCGTTTAATTTGTCACCTGTATTTCGTTTAGAATGCACATTTGGTTTGAGTGGCCGTATTAACGGGGTGAATTTATAAAGGAATATACACGCTGGGATTTCACAATGTGGCCGTTGGCCGCATTAACGGGGTGGCCGCATTAACGGGATTTTCTTATAAGAAAATGTATGGGCGTTTCGCCGGGACAAAACATAGTGGCCGTAATAACGTGGTGGTCGTATTAACGAGGTGGCCGTAAGGCGGGGTTGCACTGTACTTAGCATTTGGGAAGTTTTTTTTGGACTGGGGACAGAAAGAAAGTGCTTGCGATATCAAGATAAGAAACGTGGCTCGTGAATCCACATTATTTTGACGATACGATAAATGAAAACGTGGTAGATAAAAGTACATACAACAGAAAGTTATAAGTTTGTTATATTTACAACGGTTTTCAAACAAACAGAAAACAAGAATGTCATGAAATGTTGTAACATGGTATTTTGGAATGTGAAAGTTGTTATTTTGCAAGCTTAAAAGTGGTGTCAAACCATTATTCCTCCCTCCCCCCTCCCCCCTCCCTAAACTCCAGTTTAAATAGGGTTAAACAGGAGTTATACCTACGTTTGGTCTTTCTCTGTTAGTCCATTTGTCATTATCACTTTGTGCTTTGATAATGTGATATAACTGGTATATGTGTGTGATATAACTGGTATATAATGTGATATAACTGGTATATGTGTGTGATATAACTGGTATATAATGTGATATAACTGGTATATGTGTGTCATTTAATGTCATCCCAACAGCGGAGGACTGTCGCTGGCTTTGTTTAATATGACTGGTACCCAGGGAGACTTCTGGTACCGCGGAGTAGTGAGGGTAGAAAACCCGACTGATGACTATGAAGTGGTGTTTGAGGGCGTGAGAGGAAGCGGATGGCAGGGTGACATCGCACTTGATGATGTGTCACTCACTCCGGGCTGCCAGTTGTGCTTGGATTGCAAGCTTGCAGGTTTGTACATATTCTAGTTATGGATGGATTCTGTGTTACATTTTCGCTTATCAGCATAAGATAATTTTATCGTCATGCCAAGTGTTAAATGTCTTTTGTAAGAATGTCCCAGCTAAAATTCAATACGTTATAACTTTCACTTTAAATGCAGATTTGTCAATGGCGTTTCACACATGGTGTGATGCATTCGTTTATCGACCTAATTTGATGAATTGGAAGATATCCTAATGAGCCGTGATGTAAACAGTGACGTCATACAATATCCTCCATTACGATACTTTGGTGGTGGGAAATCGCCAACCTCGTTCTCAGGCTCGGAGGCCGCAAGTAAAAGGAGCCTGGGAACGTGATTGGAAAATCCCTCAAATATAAGTATAACGTTAATACTTAGGGCGCTTTCCTTTTGTCGAGTCTGGCCGGTACATCCGGTCAGTTCTCAAATGGAACGCGACAACTATCGGAACTGGTTCTGGCCAGACAGGCCCTGCTCATGGATTAGAGCCGCTCAGTTCTCCAGTTCCTGACGACCAGGGCTCGGGAATTTGATAACTTTTTGCGGGAAAAATTAGACTGCAAAACAGTCCCTTCTTTTGCCAGAAATCAGTCGAGAAACGGGATCGAGCGATTTTTGGCCGCGCGGCCAACTGGCGAAAGAAGGGACTGTTTTGCAGTCTAGGGAAAAACTGCCCGCGCGCGCCTTGACCTTTCCATTTACTATGGCCAGAACCAGTTATCTCGGGCCGGCCAGATCCGATAATGAAAAGCGCCCTTACATAGTACTAATCTTACTTTGTTTGTTTCCATAGGGGCCCCAACAACGCCTCCATTTGGAATTCACACGCGGCCTTCAGGGTCTACATGCCTGGCCACCCAACACACTTGTAACAACCTGCAGTGTGTTGATAATGCACAGCTGTGTAACTTCAAGGATGACTGTGGAGATAAGTCCGATGAGGTAATGAAGTGATAATTGTATATCAGAGTTCCCACGGTCCTTGAAAATCCTTCCAAGTATAGTTGAATTTGAAAAACGAAATGCAAAGACGTGAAAGAACTTGAAAATCTACAGAGGTGACATGTACTTGAAAATCCTTGAATTTTCATGTCAGTTATATCCAGCACTTTACAGAGTAAAATAGACTTGATATTTGTACTGAAATTGCAGGAAATGGCACCATTAGACATCGTACCAACTTCCTCGGCGTTATCAACGATATATATACGGATCATTAAATTATAGGAAAATATTATTGAAAGTCCATAAATTGGATATTTAGTTTCCATCAAACCAATAAATGATAAAATACTCCATTACAACTTTGTTCTGGTTGTTCAGTTTAAAATATGACATTACATGATACACGTAAGAATTTAGAGTTGTTTTGAGGGAAAAGTCACTGATTGTAATTGGCACTTGTCAATAGGTTCCTTGTGGTTCCGACTGCACATTTGAAGACAACTGGTGTTGGAAGGGATGGCGTAATGCATATGGCACTGACAACTTCAACTGGAGGCGAAAACAAGGTTCCACTCCCAGTGTTGGGACAGGACCAAGTGTAGATCACACTCTGGGAACAAAGAAGGTACTGCATTCCATGTAATTAATGTATTAAAGGTACAACTGAAGTGTATGCGCCGATAACCATCAGTCGTGGAACCAATCAAAAACCTAGAAATTCAATAAACAGTGGTTTGTATGTAATATGATAAATGATTCTCAACTGATCTTTAATGCATGTTTTGCCGTGTTATTATTGCAGGGATACTACATGTACGTTGAGACATCGTGGGGCAGAAAGGGAGACAAAGCCGAGTTGGAATCTAAAAGATACTTCGCCTCTCATCCGAACTGTAAGATGACCCTCTGGTACCACATGTATGGCCAAGGCATCGGGTCTCTCACTGTCAGGGTTAGTTACCAGTTTTCGGCTAGTGTTTTTTCTTGTCATAGCAAATTCCATAGTGTTTTTGTTTTTATTTTTAAACACAAAAACATGATAACATGTTACGATAGTAACATAAAACAACAGCGATAATTACAGTGTACAAGACTTATCAGTATTGTCCGGTAGATTTTACATTTCGCTATTTGTACAACCATATTTGTAGTACAGTTCGTTCTCAATATCAGCCAATTTAGTCACGATTTTCGGCTCCGGTATTTTATATTGTCATAGCTGTTACCGTAGCTGCCCATATTCTCAAGGGCATGCTTTACTGCATTGGACGTTCTTAAATTCCAGACCTTTGCAAATGTACTTTTTGTGTTTCGGAACAGAATATTTTACTTTTAGGTAGTGTAGAGGTCTAATGAAGTGTACTAAAACGTAAAAGAAGGCATCTTGATAGGAAATTGGGGGTGCAGTTGGGATCCCCATATGAGTTCTGTAATATCCCCTCCTGTTAGTAACTGATATCATTTTTCATAATTACCCAGTGTTTGTTAAATATTTCCTACACAAACAAAAGTTAGCTTTCTTGAATGGAAATGAGGACATAACCGCCTTTAGACTAGGGACCAAACTTTAATGTAGAGGAATGGAAAGGTAGACTTTGCTCCCTGCCTTTACTTTCAAGTCTCGCTTCTGGAGTATTTGTTGACTTATAAATGTATTTTAGTTATTTTTGCCTGATTGTCTTATTGAAACACGCAAGAAGATAAACTATGAGCTTCTTTTTTGTCACAGGTCAAGGAATCAGGCAGCACCGGTTTTTACGATGATAAATGGTCCATCGTTGGGGATCAGGGTAACCAATGGAAGAAGGTCACATTCAGTATTGGAAAGAACAAAGACTTTGCTATTATAATCGAGGCCACGCGAGGCGCATCTTTCCAGGGAGATATTGCTATTGATGACGTATCATTTGACAGCTGTTTTGCAGGTGCAGTTATTTAGAAGAAGTTGCGATATAAGAGGGATAGCCCCGCCGTCCATTTTCTCACCTTGAATCTCGGAAGCTAGTGTTTCAGTCCTCTCCTGCTAGAATACGTTTTATTGTCAGCAGTTGCTATAATTTAACTGTTAGATATTCAAACAAGGATCGATTGAAATGGAGCAATCACAAAAGAACTGGCAACTGTAAATTTAGAAAAGCGTTCAATTATTCTTTTTAACATTTTTTATTCGATAACCATCGACAGTTTTTGAAGACCACTTTACAAAAATAAATAAAGTCCTGAAGCACATCACAATTCGTACAGCCTAATATAATGATTCTGTTTCGTTCTTTTATGACATTAGCATTTGCAGCATTGCTTTCTGGGATCGTTTGGGTGGTCGGGTCCAGTCCGATCAGATGTAATCAAAAATAGAATAATAGATTATTTTAAACAGTATAATATTTTCAGTAAACCTTGTGTAAGTTGGACAAGTTAGTACATTCCCACATGCTTAAGAGACTCATCTCCGTTTACCTTCATTTCGGTACAGAGGTTCCCCGTAACTGCACAGCTAATGAAGTGAAATGCAATAACTCTGGTTACTGTATTTTGGAGCAGCACGTGTGTGACTTGGTAGACGACTGTGGTGACGGGACAGACGAGGCCGCTGCAGTTTGTTGTAAGAAGATGTTTTTATTTTAGGGCGTGTTTTCCAGTAGTGTATGAATTAAAGTATTTACTTACTTACTTACTTACTTACTTACTTACTTACTTACTTACTTACTTATTTACTCACTTACTTACTTACTTACTTACTTACTTACTTACTTACTTACTTACTTACTTACTCACTTACTTACTTACTTACTTACTTACTTACTCACTTACTTACTTACTCACTTACTTACTTACTTACTTACTTACTTACTTACTTACTTACTTACTTACTTACGTACAGTTATATACAATACATCTAGGAAACTTTTAGAACAAATACATAAAGGTAATAAAGCAATACAAGTGTTTTATGAGGAGGCCAATTATATATCGATTTTACATAGCCCTGAAGTGCTTCTTTAGGCCCCTCTTGAATTTAATTAATAGCATCTGCTTCATTTCTCAAGTAAGATGATAATGTGTTCCACGCCTTTGCCCCGTTGTACCTAAAAGAGGTTTGGTATTTGGCGGTTTTTCGGCCAGGTGCAAGCGAAGCTAATCTTTTTGCCTCGTGTTATAGGCGTGGAAGTCACTTTAGAATTGGAATTCTTATAGTAGGTAAGTAGGTGCTAGGCCGTTTAGACATTTGTAAACCTGCAGGCAAATCTGGTAGCGCCTTCGAGATTCTAAAGATGGCCAGCTTAGGGTGAGATTAATGTCACACTGTTGAACTTTTTGCCCTTCATTGATAATGACCGCACACCTTTGTAACTTGTCCAGGAACTGAGTCCAGACTGCACTGTTTTGTCCAAGTTTGCGGACCATTTTGCTGGCACCTAAACTCATCCTAAAGGGTTATGACGGTCAATCCCGCAAATTGTCGTAGAAGTGAGTGTTTGTACAGTGAATTTGACAAGAAACTGTTTAAAAACTGTATACTTGAATTGTCAGATGATCATCGAAATATGTATCTTGCTACAAAAAGCAACAATTATGCTTCTTAGATACGATAACGCGCTCTTAATCTTATGAATTTACTTACTTAATTAATTAATTAGGATATTCTTTTCAAACCGTTATTCAGTATTTGTCTCTTCTACCCAAATCCAAACATGACAAGACGGCTCACGTGTCAAATGTTCACCTAAAAACGTCCAAAATACCATACACGCGTATAGGCAAACCAATATAACGGTATTGACTTCTTCAAAACGTTATTCAAGCTTGAGGAAAGTGAATCAGAGCCGTCCCTTTAGTACAAACACTGTGATGCACAGAAGTTTTAATGATGTTTAATGAAATCGAGGAACCCTCATCCGGTCGCAATACCGATCAGGCAACCTTCATTATTACTGATTCGCACTAATTGGCCACGCTTTTAATTTGTCCATCCGGAATTTCAATATTTCCATCCTTCTGTGGCCGGGTTTTCCTATGTATAAGTTTTGAGCTCTTCCTTTTCTCACTTCAATAATAACTGCAAGGGTCGCTTTTTGGTTCTTCAGGGAATAAAGCCAAAATGTATTACTACACTAAGTGTTGATTGTTAGTTCACTAAACTATTTAAGCACATTTTATAGTATTGGTACATTTTATACTATCACATTGTAGAACAGTTTAGAGTGTTACAAAACGTTTCATACTGCTAAATATTAGCGCATTTATGGTGTTTATATGTCTTATAGTATCATATATCTCAGTTTTCAATTGCGTTCAGATAAAGTCATCGTTTGGCAGTCTTTTAAGTATTCAAATACTGTCGACATCACCCTCGTTATGGGCTATCTCAATATCTGACGGTTAAGACCCTGCAACAAGGGATGTAAACGGTTTTCTCCCTGCCTCACCGGCTCGTAAAACACATCTGGAGCCACTTGTCTCGGGGTTGATGATACTTTTGATAGGTCGATAATTATAGCAGGGTCTTGTACTGCACAGTAATTGGACCATATTGTATCACTTGAAATAGCTGTGGTTTGGAGGGCTAAGTGATATATAAAAATCCAGTGACCTACACTCTTTTTTTATAAGATCGAACCTTTTTATAAATAAGAATATTGAGGCTGAGAAAGACCTACATTTTAAGAACATGCTAAGAACGTACCCAGCCTGAAATTTACTTAAGAACTGTACTTTTTTCCATTTGGTTTGTAAATGAGAAATACATGTTCCATAATATCAATCAAATTTTGATGTAAAAGTTTTTTCTTTTTCTTAAAGTCAAAATGACCAACTGAGTTGGTTGGTGACTGAGACATCCTGAATCAACCTCTAATTTGTTCAAATCCAACATGGAAGAAACTTTGCCATCACTTGACAGTCCGATGAGATAGACCAGCAGGCTTGTAGAAACATGTAAATACTGCGTTATCAGAACTCGACAGAAGCTGTTCTATTTGAGTTGGTTCCGATCTCTGCAAATACGGCTAATCGACTGGTTCAGAGTTTTCTATTTCACCATTTGAAGCGCCGCTGTGTTTACGCAGGCTCAAATGTCCGGGATTTCTGGCCATGCACGTGGGTGTAGTTCGATATTTGCATCACAACTGTTTTATGGGTTTCGGGGTGATTT
>JAOBYG010000241.1:0-13233 GCA_025403545.1 Epizoanthus stellaris | reverse complement strand
CCCTCCGGAATTTCCTGGGCCTTTGACCCCCCACCCCTCTGGAATTGCCAATTCCCTCTGTGGTGGGGGTATGTATATTTTCTGGAACTACACATTTTCGTATCATGTGCAGTAGTTTATTTGATGATTAACAATGCTTGTCCCCCTCTACATATACTCCCATCCAATGTTGACTCCAGACAGTAAAAAACAATGTGGGTTGCATTGGTAAGCAGACGAGTCAACATTGAGTGGAGGGGAGGGGGAGGTTTTTGACACAGTGGATGAATTAGGCTGTTTTTAGTTCAACACTAGAGGCAAGATTTGTAAACAATTAAGCTGTCTCAAATGTTTTTGGCCGGAACTGTACATTGTCATAGTATTCTCTTTCCCAGTGCATTATTTATAATGGATCTACTTTTGATCAGTTGTTCCTTGCTAATACATGTACAATTAATATATGCAATTTCTTTTTTCTTCTTACCCAATGCAGTTACAACAAAATTATTTTTCTTATGTTGCGATAATTAATTATTGTCTTACTCTCGATGGTAATGACCATTTTTATTTGGTTACGAATTTTTGCACTTGCTGCTAGCAGCAAGTCGTGGTACAGAATTTTTGCATTTGTTTTGTGTGGTAATTGCTCAGCTATACTGACTTGTTGTGAGCTGAGTTGTATATGAAGTAATTGTATTTTTTTGTTTATAAACTGTTTTGTTTTTCTGCCGCTAAATTACTACGACATTTTCTGTGTCAGGGGGGCCAATGTTGAGTGCCACACTAAGAAGGGATGTACTCCATTCAACCTCTCGTGCAAGGAAGGACACTTGGCAATTGCCATTGCTCTGTTCAAGAGAGGGGCAGACACTGAGGTGAGTTGAGCAGCAAATATAGACAATTCACTTTGCTGTTATCACAACTGTAAATATTCATTATTGCCTGTTTTGACAGTTGTTGATTTGTTAGTAACAAATTGTATGGTTTGATCTTTTCTGAGACTATTGTAAGCAGAAATGTGATCAAATTTTACAGGATTCGTGAACATGTACACAGTCATGAAAATATTATATGGAATGTTATAAATGGAGTTTCAAAATTATTTTCCTGGCCTGGAGTAGTCACAACTAATTGACATTTCAATTCTTCATTTTAAAATTTTGAATTGTTTACTACATGCAGTTAGATAATGATTCAGGGTTCGCACAGCCAGACAAACATAGTTCCCATGAATTAATCTACCCACAGAAAATAAACTGTGCACCTCTTTGTGCTCAAGGTTACAACAATTTTCTACCCCCCCCCCCCCCTCCCTGTACATGTACCTTCCACTGCTGTTATCCTACTACCAGTCTCCTCACCACTACCCCCAGCCATACCATTGTTGTTGTAGTGATTTTGTGCTGTTATAAAACAGGCTTGTGACTCCCGTAATAACACGCCCTTGGTTGCTGGTATGAAGAATGGCCATGTTGAGGTAAGAATTTCCTGAATGCTGTGATGAAAACCATGTCTCAAAAGAAATATCAATCTAACAATCTGGCCCACAGTCAACAGTTTTCAAAAATTTAATATGAGATGTGCAGAGAATAAATACAGTGCTTCCTAAATCTGAGGTGCTGGACCTGGTTAATTGCACACAATTGCATACATGTCTGCAAGTAAATTCTTTGTGAGAAATGTGGAAATACAAGTACTTGATTGCTAATGAATCATTCACCTAACCGTTGGCAGCAAAATCTTATGTTCCACAGTCAAACACAGAGTTTGCACTGCTCCTAGAATTCTTGGAAACCAGGTGTCTGTCTCAATCACTTGCCGTCAGAAAAGCAGGCCCAGAAGCGTCTGAGGAAATATATCATGTTACATGGCAATATCTGCATCATAACTTGAATGTGTATGTAGTTACATGTAACATTTATCTGATATTCCATGATACTACTTGTGTGATATCACCAGGTGTGTGAGTGGCTCCTTAGTGTTGTCAATCACTTGCCGTCAGAAGAGCAGGCCCAAAAGTGTCTGGTTGCACCTGTAGAAGAGAAGGAGAAGCATGATGACATTATGTTGGGCCGCACCAAATGTTACGACATTGTGACTAAGGTTAGTGATGATTCATGTACATGTATGCCTGGTTTATACATCATGTTTGCATTGCACTGAACTCGAATATATGAGAGGAGCCCACTTATGATGTATTAAAATTCATCCTGAAACAATAGACACCTCTACGAGGATCTGGGGAATAAACGACAAACCTTATTGTTTATTCTACAGAGCCCCATATTGATGTCTATTGTTTCAGGTTGAATTTTAATATAATTTTATATGATCAAAAGTGAGCTATTAACATGGTTGTTACACAGAGAGGTCTCACATAGTTGCTGAGTGTCACTGTTAATAAGTTATAGGCATTACAGGTGAATGTTTATTGATTGAACAAAAAGACAAACCAAGGTTGCTTTGATAATTTTAAAAGTTTTAAAATTGTCCAACTAACCGTGTGTTTGTCTTTTTGTTCAGTCAGTAAACTGCTTCAGACTTTGCCATTTTCTTATACAATAAATACAGGATACTGTTGTATTACACGGTAGCGAGAAGATATGGATTTTATCTTCGAGTGGCAAGAACAATATATCATGCACAAGTGAGGCTTCTGAACAAGTGAGATGTTATTCTTGCCACGAGAAAATAAAATCCATATCTTTGAGCATACTGTGTGATGTTCTTTTTATTATATGGTTCGAAAAATGTTCAGAAATGTTCAGAAAATCTTCAGAAAGCTTCGGTAATTTTAAGAAAAGTTTCAGAACCACTCAAAAAATTTTGGAAAATCTTCAGGACGATTCGGGAAATATTCAGAAGTGCTCGGAAATCTTCAGAATTGTTTTAGGCATCAAGGGTATTATCAGAAATGTTTGGAAATTTATCTAAAAGCTTCAATGGAGAACTCGGAAAATTTTGTACATCTGGGACCCGAGTGGCATATTTTCCATATCCTCACGCCCATGAAATATGTATTCTACGAGT
Organism: Epizoanthus stellaris; assembly: GCA_025403545.1. Taxonomy (NCBI): domain Eukaryota; kingdom Metazoa; phylum Cnidaria; class Anthozoa; order Zoantharia; family Epizoanthidae; genus Epizoanthus; species Epizoanthus stellaris. The sequence goes on along the minus strand of JAOBYG010000241.1, from coordinate 10,224 downwards.
GGTGCAGTTCTTAGTAAGACACTCATATCCATATAATATAATAAAATGTTTTATTTTATAAGCATCATGCCAAAAAATAACAATTACAATATTTTTTCTGTACTGAGTTCTTTGATGTGGCCTGGTTGTATTTCTTACTCGGCATCCAGTTCTTTAACTTGCATATATTCTGTCTTACCAAGAGGAGAGGGGGTGGGATATTAACCAAGGGTACTTATTCTAGGAGGGCTCTAATTTAAACACTTCTTTTATCAGAGGGGGTGCTTAAAAGGGATATGTCACGGCTATTTTAAGCATTTTTGCGATGTATAAAAATCTCCACAAATCAAAGGAAATCTAAAAATAACAGGTTACTTTGGTAGAAAAACACAAAAGAGATGCTGATAAGCCATAAAGGAAGGTGGATGGTTAAAATTGGGGAAGATTAAAAGGGAGTACAAACTTCTAATTTAATTTCGGTCCTGGCTAGACATTAAATATGTTTAACCCATTCGTTGTCAAAATTGTGTTTCTTGTATTTAAAAACTCATTCTTTTCACCTAATTCAGCTAATATATAATCATTTTATTGTTTCTTGTTGTCCTGTTAAGCTTACAGCTCATGTTTCATGACTGTAAACGATTTTACCTGCAAATAGCCATGACATAACCCCTTTAGCAACTACTTGTACTGGTGCACATTAATTTGTGGAGTACTAAAAATAATAAAATCCTGGTTATAAGCCCCCCTCCCTGCTTCCAAGCCCTCCCCCTGGTCATAATCTCACCAGTTTGGTAACGTTCTGTGATACTTCAATGTATGCCCTCCCCCAAGCACTTCACACCTGTTTTTCTTGTTTTTGTGATGGTTCCCAAGCATTTTGGACTCAGCAGGTTTCTTCACTGACTATTCCCTATGGATTAGAATTGTGGTAATTCTACAAAACTCCTTATTAATTTGTATAAGCCCAGGGCTTATAAGTAGAATTTGACAGCATTGTATTAATTACCTTAAGCTTACTATTATTAGCAGCTACTAATTTTAGCAAATTCTTTTTCCTGGGATTTAACAACAATTAAATTTAGCAATTTCTTTAGTTTTTAGGAAAGAAAGAGTATTAAAAAATTTGAAGGACTACTGACAAAATTATATTTAGCGATACTTAATTTAGAGATTTCTTATGAACTCGCTAAAATTGCTAAATGTAACTAGTAGCCGCTAATAATAGTAATCTTAAGGTATAATATGTTATACAGATATTTGTGTACATTGTGAACCGTCAGGGCCACCTTAACGTTTGAAAATTTGAAACGTTGCTAACAATATCGTTTCTATTTCTTGTAGACCAAAAAGGCCAGAGAGCAAAAAGCGCACATTGCAACAGAAATCTTCTTAAAGGCAAGTGTTTCTACTTTATATATTTACGTTCCAAACTATGTACTTTATGTAAACAGGACTGTTGTAAAGAAGGAGCCAGGTTCTCAATGATTGGATGCTTGAGACAAGGTTTCTTTGTTTAAATTTTCATCATGTGGGTACATTCAGGGTCCATATGGGTCCTCAAAATCGTCAAGAGTCCTTAAAAAATCATAAAATCTATGTAAGTTCCTAAACAGCCCTTAAAAACCACACAGCCTTGCATCGTGCCTTAATGAACGCAATTCTTACAACTGAATAGTTTAAAACTTTTCCTTGAACAAAATGATCATGTTCCTTGTCACACAAGTCCTCAAAAATGTCATGAAATGGTCCTTGAAACTCCTCAGAAAGTCCTTAAATTTTTAGGAAGTTACCATACGAACCCTAGGTATTTGAAATTGGTAAGTTTGGTGATAATAATTTATATTTCAGTGATAATTTGATGACATCAAACTCTTGTGACCCAAGGTGTGGTCCAGATATTGGAGAAACGTGCTACTCAGTTTTCTTTTGCAAAGTAAAATGAAAAATTTACTATTCTTTTTGTTTATTATTTTAATTCAGGAACTTGAGCACGAAAAAGAAAGAGAAGAAAACAGAAAGAAGAAGGCAGCTGCAAAACGACGAGACAAACGCAGAAAGAGAAAAGCTGCAAGGGAAAATGAACAACAAGCAAGTGCAAATGTGTCAGAAGAACTGCCGTCAGAAAACAGACCTCAGGAAGTGATCGAACAGTTCTCTGATCAGGAAGGCAATGAAAATAATGTTACAGAGACAGACAGATCATCCACACAAACATCCATTCATGATTCCAGGGACGCACAGACACCAAGAGAGGATAATTGTTATAGTGAGGCAGACTCGTCACCTGAATCTAGCTATGACGGTGTCACTGTTAACCATGTATGTAATCACATGCAAACGATCGAACCATCGTCAGACATCTCATCTGGGAAAGTTAATTCATCAAGAGCAAAACGGCAACTCGAAATGCAGGAGGAGAAGAACAGAGGAAAAACAGTAAAATGTGAGGAAAAATCACAGGTTCGTGGTGCAGCTTTTGCTAAACCAGATCAAGAATGTAAGTCGACATCTGATCTGATATCAGATAAGAAAAGCACTGTCTCATCCCCTCAGGGAAAGGACAAACGAAAAAGTGTAAACTTTCAGGGAAAACAGGTAAAGTTAGACTTGGAGAACAGAGAGAAGGTAAAGCAAACTGAGGTGAATACCAAGATGAAAGATGAGAAGCATTGGAGTAAGTTATCTTCTGATCGCCAGCCACAGGCTATGAATTGTGTAAAATCTGATGGAAAATCAGATAACAAATCAAGTAAAAGAGAGCAGTCAGCACAACAAAGTTCTGCTGATAATACAAATCCAGTTAAGAAGAACACTTCCAATAAACTTGAAGCAAACTTGTCGAGCATTTCCGCTAAGGGAAGTGGCGCCAGTGACCAACCAACCAACCGTCCTGTGAAGGAGAACAGGCCTGCTACTATGACAAGCCAGGGGGGTAACAGACCTGTTAAGGAACATCCACCTGTTGTAACAACACATGCTGTAGCTACTGCAGCAGTCAACACTACATCAGTGTCGGTATCAACATTAGTGTCAACGCCCACTGACAACCGGCCAGCCATCAAGAGTGCAGGTCAGACGGTTGTTGTGAACAAGTCGGCAGTTGCTAACAGTGAAAGGGAACATAAACAAGGTAACATTAATAATTTATGATAATTTATTAATGTAATTTAGTACGTCACCAAGACTATAAGGTCATGTTCCTATTGTGTAAAAGCAGTTTCCTGTACATAGTTGAGTATGTAAGGTTCCATTCATAGTGAACTCAGAAACCATATCATTATTGGCATGAGCTGCACTTTATACATACTGGTATATCAGTGTTGAAGTACGGCAACCCTGCAGCAAGTACCATAATTTACCTTTGGCGTTTTGGTTTAGTAATTAGGAACTTTCGTGTGTGGTTAAGGACATTTTGTACTTTGATTATGAACATTTTGTTGCAAGGTTGTGGATACTTTGTCACATGTGCATAGATAGTGATGTGTTTTCAAGTTAATACAGATGTGGTTACTATGTGGTTACAGACAATATTTTGGGGGTATAACTTTACTTATAATTATGTACAAGGTAAGGGTTTGGCCTTTGTTCTTAGGGAATGCTCAAATTTAGGGTGTAGCTTGTACATGATAAAAATTAATAGGTATGGTAAGTCAAACTTTTAAGTACATGTAACTAAAGTTTGGCAGCAAGATATGAATACTTGGGGTACCTGGGGTTTTCTTTTGTTGGTTTTTCGTTTTTCTAATCTCTGTGTCTATAGAACAATGCAATAAAAAAAAAAGTGCTGTTTTATAGCATGGAACAGAGTTTTTTTTATTTGCAATGGAAATTTCCATCTACATGAAAACGACAGCACTGTGCAGTTCAAAATATTCCATTTTCAAGAAGTTCCATTTTTGATGAAATCAGCATCATCTCCCTGTGGATGTTACATGAAAATGGAAACATAAAATTGTGTTTCAAATGAAAATGTCTCTTTCGTTGTTGCCTGAGATTCTGCGAGATGTGCTTTAAAGGAAATCATCATACATGTATGCAGTTAATGAAGTACATAAGTGCATTTTCTAAGTACTTCTTTCTGCAACAGTTCATTCACCACGATCCAAACAGCATCCTCACACATTACCAAAGACAGAAGACAACTGGAAGGAGGTCACACGGACCACCAATGCCAAGTAAGTTTTCCATTTTGCATTGTTATATCTTTGAGGTAGTATGCACATTGTGAATGGTCGTGATTACATACTTAAAACATCATGTGCATACGTGTGCGCAGCGAAGAGTGAATAAAGTGGAAACATGAATATTTGTTTTTGGAAACAAAGTATCGATTAGATTCTGGTGGCACGCACGTAGCAGAAGCGTTGACAAAACCTTCTCAACTTTAGGTTTGAAGATTATTTTCAGTTTTAAAACAAAGTTGATATAACAAAACCATTGTTGCCTGGTTTTCTCTATGCAAAATGAGTTTATGTTTTTCCCTCGGGTAAGCAAGACTCACGTTCCACAGAACACCAGTCAACAACTATATAATGTACGATGTACTGGTAAGTATCAGTGGTGTAGCACCCAATCATACAGATAGTATGAGGCAGCTGTTATAGTCCATACTCTTTACAAAGTAATATGATTAAAAAGCCGTTTTTAAGACATTCAGTTGTTACAGTGAATTCTCAATAATGATTTCTTAATGCAGGAAATGGCGCAGCCCGCTTTTGAGAACAGATGACTAGATTTTCTAATGTTCCTGTTGTTGGGGTGGGGGAGAGGTAGCTGCCCCCAGAGCACCCCTTCCTCCTAGTGACTGGTGCTTTTTACATTCACAGGTTTTATCTTGTCTATGTCAAGCTCCAGCCTTAATTACAATTATGATTTTGCCAGTTCTTGTGCTATTCTTCTTCTCTGAAATAGTACCTGAATTACTGAAAATCCTGTGATGCCCTCCAAAATATTCATTCATTAGAAGCAAACCTAATATAATTCTATTTCGGGACAAAGTTCATAATGTTTAGCTCTCCACAAATTAACAATTCCGTGTGTTAAATAGATCTTTCTTAGGATAAAGTGACAATCTTGGACCGATGAGTGATATCATGGGATGTCCACATGTGCAAATCGACATCATAATTATTGTGATAATTAATCAGCATGTTCAGTCTGTTTGTGTTTATGTTATAATAAGTAGTTTTTTATGAAAATGAAATGTAACCTATTTTATTATAGCATGTAATTTTATTAAATAATGTAATTGAACTTTTAGCTTTTTATTGTAAGAGCATTGAGACTTTGTATAATGCTCCAAATACGTTCTTCTTCTTCTTCTTATTATTATTTCAGAATGTATGCTGGTGAATGAACGCCATATGAATCCATATATGCTTCTGCCTTTTTCCCTGGGCATCCCATAATAATGGCCACCGCATCTTAAGAAAGGCCTATTGCCATATTATGGTTGTGCTGTTTTCTCCTGGGCATGCCATAATATCACTTATCCAAATAAAAATGGTCCATTGGCATAGAAGAAAGAGGGAGAAGTTACTGTGGACTTCATAACATGGCATTATTTACATGAGTTTAAGTGCATCTTATATAAATTACATCCCAAGCTTGGACAAATTTAGGCCACATGTCACAATAAATGTTGTAATTGAACATATCTTTAACAGCGAGTTATAACAGAAGGGGATTAATGATCAGTGAATTCCAATCTTTATCCAGCAACGTAACTGATCTTGACCTAATAACAACAAAAATAATAAGTGCTTATTTCATTAGAAATATAGCTTGTGTCTTTCCTCTGCAAGTTCACAGTCTGCAGTATACTGCGGTTGTTGCTGCAATATTACCGGTGTGTGGCAGGCACCTTCTTTATTATTGTACACTAAATTAACTGGAAATGTTGTTTACTTTACAGAACTATGGTCATTCAGTTGATGGCACCAAATTCCCTTTGTGGTCGAGTGATTGGCAGAGGAGGAAGCAAGATTAACTCTATCACGGTAAATGATTACTAGATTCAGACAGTGAATTGGACAAAGTAGGAGGACAGGTTACAGTTCCTCAAAATGTTATTTTTTCAGTCCATGAATATCCATTACTTGCTTAGATATCAGCTATCAAACTTCTTTTTTATCAAGTAAGTGTGGAAGAATTTCCTCACTTTTTAAATGGTCATTCTGAAAGACGTTACTGCGTATCTCTAACTATTCATGTTCACAATTTTTCACTCAGGAAGAATCAGGTGCTCAGATTACAATCGGTAAACCAGAGACAAAGGGAATTGGAGACAGGACAATAACTATTAAGGTAAGTGGCAATTGTATCTCTAGGGTGCAGATTTTTCTAAATCCAAAAGAATATTTTAAATTTGAAAAGACAAGTAAATATTTTTAGATCATCAGTAGAATGTGTGCAGCTCTGTAATTAGTTTCAACACCACTAAATCGTAGACCAATTGAAGAACATTTGAAGCAGAGCCAACCCATCAGTATGTTGACAGTGTAGATGTTATTGTGTTAAAAGGATACGAGAAACAAACTAAAATAGTGAAAATTAATATGTTTTACTGTTACCCCCGCTCTCTCTCGAACTGGAGGGGAAGGGGGTGATTCAACCCCCACAACCCAATTTTTCCTATAGTCACAGTTTCGCGAATTTTGTTGTATGTCCAAATGCGCATCTAGCCTAAAGGCATGTAAATTGTAGGGTTGGTGTTATTAGTTAAAATGTGAAAGTGCTAGGATGAAAAATCCGACACACGGTTAAAAAGGTATGGAAATCAAACTTATTTGTGCATTGTTTATTGAAATGTACATTTCATTATCATATTTCCATCAATCTACTTGTAGCGTGAATAGTATTTCTAGAGGTCAGACCCAAACAGCAATTTATACATGTAGTGTTTTCTCAATACTGGCACTGATTGCTCTGCAGGGTTCTACCAAGTCTGTACAGAGAGCCAAATGTCTGGTTACACAGGCGCTCAACACGCCCAGCACCACATCCCAGTCTCCTGTTGGTACCACTACCACAACCGTAGTGATTGCCAACTCTGAACCAACTTCAGTTACAAGCTCTTCAGCGACACCAGTAAGAGGCAACTTCGCTGCCATCACCTCAGCTGCTTCCGAGTGGCCCACTATAATGCAAGCTAATAAATCACAACACCCACAAAACCTTCCAAGGTTGTCCAGCAAGACATCTGTGGTCATTGACGACGGCAACAAGAAGCCACAAACAGATGCTTCCATTAACAAGATACCTTCATCAAAAAGCCCAGACTTTCCAAAACCGACCAGTACAGAGTATGTGTCAGTAAATTATTCTTTTAGTACCACACAAACCCCCGATATGCCAGCAACAGTTGTTCATACAGCAGCTGCAGGAACTGCACAGACAACTACTGTATGGTCTTCGAAATCAGCATGGAAACCTTACCGCCCAACAACCCAGAGTGTGGGGGTATGTACAAGTGCTGTGAAGACTTGCACAAGCAGCAGTGCAACCACAACAGCTATCTCCACCCCCCTAAGTACTCCATCGACGTTTCGTGAACAGAGTGTTGCAGAGGAAGTGTTCTCTCCCTCAGTTGCAGTGGCTGTGTACATGGGCACAGCAGTATCAAGTGTGACAAGTTTGACGGTTGAAACCCGGCCCAGCTACAGTGGCATCACGCGAGGTGTGGATCCTGCTACCTCTCCCAGACAAAAGGAGCCACCTGCACACAAGGTAATAACAAGATTCATATACCTCCGAAAAATCTTTGAAAATCCTGGCATTTTGAGCCAACTCCTGGAAAACTGATGTAAACATCTTTCTTTAAAACGTTTTGAAGTGTTAACTTATCAAAATATTTATGGACAATTCCTGTAAAAAGACCCGAATAGTGTTGGATTTTAAGACGTAAGTGGTAATCATTGGATAACCGAAGTAATGACTAATGTTACTTAGTTAAATTATTTTTGTGTATCGAATGTAACATGGAAAATATGCCAAAACAAAGAGAGTGAGTTTTAGCTTGAAGCAGAGTTGAGGAGCTGTAGTTGGAAACTCATTTCTAAGACAAGAGAGGGTGTTTCCCATGGCTTATTGAGCAGAACCTGGAGGTAGAATAAATAAGGCAGAAGTCTAGAAACATGACTTGGAAGGTGTTTTAGAAACTCCTAGCAAGTACAATGAGCTTGAAATTAGGGACCTTAAATAAGCAGCTAGGACAGCAGTGGCTACGATAACCGTTGCTGAAATTCTACTTTCTTATTTTCTCTTTTCCTTTATTTACGATCGTTCCTTCTATGAAGGAGTGCCAATTGGAGGAAGTAGAGATCTTAGTTTTGATGCCAAACTAATAACAAGGACAAATTTTGTTTCGTTGTTTACAAAACCCAAACTTTGTGGTTCAACGTTCTGAAGACAACAGTGGACAGGTGGTCAGCTTGGTGCATTTTCACGTGCAGTTTATTGTATTCTGTAATTAAGTCTTTTATTTAGTTGTGCCGTCTTGATCAACGTTGCCACCCCGGTTACTTAAGGTCCCTATTAACACTGATGCAAAGATCAGAAACGTCTCGCAACGTCTGGAAACTTGCTTCTAAGAGGGTTGGGGTGTTTGTCATGGCTTCTTGAACTGAACTTTTGAGTAAGAAATGAAGACAGAGCAACACAGAGGTCTAGAAACATGACCTGGATTTGAAACGGCAAGTTACTCAAACATTTCATTTTATATCATTTCATTTTAATTCATGATTTATAATGCGTTTGAGTTAGAGAAAGATAAGAATAGCTGAATAAACATACTTTCTAAATTAATAACATGATGTATTTTCTTGAATGTTGTTCCTTTTTCTTTTCCTGATAGATTTTTATCTACGATGTCAATCTAAATCGATTTTGCTTCCACCGAAGCCTCTTCCAGTTCCGTAATGAATTACCCAGTGATGCATTGCAAGTATGGAGAAATAGAAGGAACAATCAGTAATTAATCAAAATAATTGTGTGACAAGTTGGACTGTATGGTGAATTAAACTGAATTGTTTGCCTTCTTTTCTAGCACTCAAGTTCAGTGAGCCCTCCAGTAACAACCGTTGCGTGCAGCACCAGTGCTGTCAGTACAGCAGATCACAGACAACCAATCACAACAGTGGCAAGTGAGCCTACAGGTATCTTGGTCAGCAGTATGGACTTTGGAGTTATAGGAGCAAACAAGCGGCAAACTGTGGAGTCAGCATCATCATCGACATCTCTACCCATCAACAGTTTTGGAGTGATCGGAGATGGTGCAAGCAGTCTGTCGAGCTTTCAGGGTAAGTTGAATATTTTCAGCAGCTTGGATGCAAAGGGCATTACCATTAGTATTGTCATTGCCATTACCATTACCATTACCATTACCATTAGTATTGTCATTGCCATTGCCATTACCATTACCATTGCCATTAGTATTGTCATTGCCATTGCCATTACCGTTACCATTACCATTACCATTAGTATTGTCATTGCCATTGCCATTACTGTTACTATTATTGTTAGCACTACCATTACCACTGCCATTGCCATTGGTATTGCCATTACTACTACCATTAACATTATCATTGTCATTACTATAACTATTACTATTACTATTACTATTACTATTTACCACTGCTATTGCTATCGTTATTCACACTATATGTACCATTACCATTGCCACTACTCTTTCCATTGATATTGCCACTAACATTACCATTATATTGCTACTGTTGTTGCTATTGCAGTGCTATTGCAGTGCTATTACTATTACTATTACTATTACTATTACTATTACTATTACTATTACTATTACTAACATAGTAACATATGTTCCATTAGAATCACGACTGGAGTGTCACAGTGAACCCTCTCTGTCCTCTACTCCTCCAGTTCCAACTACCAGCACTACCCTCCCATCCCCCAAGGAGAGGAACAAGACAAAGTTTCCATTCTACAGTCCTTGGGCGACCCAGTCAGCAGGTTAGTTGTTCTCTCTACTGCAAGGTTTACGTTTTGTTTAACTTGTGGTTGGATAATGTAATGGCCAGAGCGGAAGTATAAACTTTACTAATGAAATCATTCTGTTATTGATGGCTCTGATCTACGATGTCGTTTCTGAAGAGCATACATAACAAGATGCTCTCATACTAATGTTGTAAATAAATAAACAATAGAAGACCCCCAGCAAACCTTAAATCCTTTTGGTTTGCTGGGGGTCTTTTCCACATAAATTGGCATAAA
>JAOBYG010000130.1:0-13234 GCA_025403545.1 Epizoanthus stellaris | reverse complement strand
GAAACCTAATTGACGGCTTAAATCGAGCCGACAAGTCGTAGCGTGCAAATCCGCCTTAAGTTATATCTATGTCCCGTAACCAGGCCTGGCCGGGGATATCGGCTTTTGTTGTATAGTTAACAATTCAGCATACAGTTCATTAAGTTATTTATTCATTCCTTTATAACTTATTCATTCATTCGTTTATTTATTTATTTACATGAAAACGCTTTTTACCCTAACATTTAACAGTATAACAATCTTCATTTACATTTGGATATGTTTCCACTCATTTAACCACATTTCAAGTAAGCTTCAGCATATATCTGACCAGGTGCGACTCAGTATCTGTAAACCTGCTGACATGCAGAAAGAATAAATAGTTTTACTATACAGTGATGTTGGAATGAGTTGCCGTTTTCAATCACTTTTACCAAGTCTCCGAAGTTTTATTCGTAATCCTTTCGATGATAGTTTCTGGACTTTATAAAAGTGTACTGCAGTTAAGAAAGATCTTTTCCTTTTATAAAATAGCTTTTGTATATATGGTTTGTGTCTTGCTTTTTTTCGCCACTTCAATTTGTGTTTCTCTTCCACTGAAGTGTCTTTAAGCTACTAATTACTGATCGACTGTTCTTTTTCGGTGAGAAAGGTGATGGGTTATTGTGTAGAGGATTAAAAATATGTCAAAATTTCAAATTCTGTCAGTAGTTCAATGATGACTTAACGCAGCTTTATGACCTGTTATTCTTCCATATCAAAATGGGATCCATGCAATTTTAAAAATTATAAGAAGCCAAAGAGAATTGTAAAGGAAACGCCCACTCCACAAGCCATGCTATCTCATGGACCTTCGTACTGTAACCATGGTAACCTGAATACAACATTTTCCACGACATTAATAGGATACATTTTCGTTTATATAATTTTGTTACGTGTGAAAGGAGGGACCACCGAATATGCCATGTACATATTGGAACAAATGTTGTACTAATATTAATGTCGACAGTTCAAGTATTTCAAAATTCTGTACATTTCGACAAACATGTCACTATTAGGCAGGAAAATCTCGATTCACAAACATCTCGCTGATTCTTATAAGTAAAGTATCCATTTAGTACACACAGCACCAAAACTTCTCCGTGCCCAACCAGAAATAAAAAAATGCCTAGAACAAGACTTGGTGTTCCTTAGGCAAAACTCCATATCTTCTTCAGACGTTCAGTTCTTGCTAAAATCTGGTAAATTTAAATTTATACTTCAAACATCCAAGTAATACAATAAAAATCTTATCTCCTGAGACGAGTCTTTCTTGAATGCAATTTCCATAATCTCTAATCAGCACTCTGAGAGGAATTCTAGTTTGATATAAAGTTATCGTGGAGATATGGCATGCATATGGCCATGTTCCACAGGCATCCCGGGAGGCATATAAGAGCCAGTTTGACTGCCGCAATAATATGGAGGAGGTGTCGCCATGAAACTTGGTGGGGTCCCTGTGCTCATGACTCTGGAGTTACTAAGAACATGAGATGGCGATGGGTAACTTGGGATTGAGGTTATCACTTCACGGCTTGAAGTCCATAGCCCACCGCTACAGCTTGAGTACCGACAGGGGGAGGGGAGCGGCTGACTTTGCTCCTTTGTTGTGGAAGGCTTTGGCTTGGGCTTTTGCTTGGTGGTATCGCCTTTGGCCAGTTGTCTGCACTTTGCACGTCTATTTTTAAACCACACCTGTTAAATGTGAGAAACTATTAGTAAGCACCCTCAACCAAGCTTATCGGAAGTTATCTTGGAATCTCTTTAACACATTGTTTGTTTTGTATCTTGTGTCACAGACGAGGGATTCCATCCTTGAGCGGGTTAGACTCCAAAATCGGTCTGAATTACACTCTGAGAAACTGATCCCATTGGCCCTAACGTGATCAGTTGTACGTGTTGGAACGGAAGTACAGGTGTTTGGGATTCGTCAATGTCATTGGCTGTCTCTTTCTGTAGCTATATAAATTCCGTGCAGACGTGAAGTGCTTGATATCCCCTATGTGACCCAGGGTCGGGGGTCAGTGTTTTTAAATGGCTATAGATATTTGTATCATTTATCTTACAAAACAGAATACTTATTTGACAACTCATGCAAACTAAATTATTGCGAGTTTTCGAAGAAAATTTGTTCTAGAAAAATACTTCTTAGACTTAATTCAAGAGTAGTTTTCTTTTTGTGACAGAGTTTAGATTTTGCTATGAAGTTTGTGGCAGAGGATGTTGCGTGTTTGGGGGCAGGTTTCAGTGGCATTTTAGAGTGTTTGTGAATGAACATGCCTTTCTAGTAATAGATGACCTCAGCTCAAAACGAATGGCACAAGAAACACGAAATACCAGGCATAGGTGTTTATAAAGCTGTTGTTGAAACCTTCCTTGTTTTACGTGCCAAAAACATTCCTACCTTTGAACACTTTTTTCATACGCGGAAGCCAAACGTGCATGGAGGGAAAGAATTTGCCAAAATAGAGCTTGCAGATGCAAGAACGGTTTTCGTGATAAGAACAGAGATTACATGTGATGAACTTCTAAGACTTTCTCAAGACTTCTGCACTGTTCGACACGTGTTTATTTCCGGCTTTCAGAGTTTAAAAAAGAAGCACATTGCGATTACAATTGGCATGCACAGAGCTTTGTAAATTCCATTAAAAGTGTCATGCAATGATATCCCAGCATTCCTTGCCGGGTGAATTTTAGATTCTTTACAAAGGAAGGAATTGGGGGAAATTACAGAATATAATATAGTTTAAATTTAAAGAGCAAAAATGGTTGTAACAAAAGTAAACAAAAACTGCTTCAGATTTTAATTGTTTACAAAAAATTCACACTCATCTCAAACATTACTACTAGAGTTTAGTACTTCTAATAATCAAAAAGATTTTGCAGTAGTTTGTCAACAAATCACCTTTTTAATAGTTTGTATATTTTTATTTTATTAACGTTTCTTTTAAACGTATGGCTTTAGTTTCGAATAGAAATACGAAAACAAAAACAAAGAAATCTAAGCGCATTAAGACCCGGATGCCGGGTGAGTATATAGTGTGCATGTCTCACTAAGAATGGAAGTAATTTAGTGTTCATAAGGAGAACTTAAAAGTTTAAACTAAGACCATACTGCTTTGTCAACATGATAAAATATTGCGATACTATATATATCGCCTTATTGAGGCCATAAAACCGCTTACCAAGCTATCTTCTACTAGAATGAAGGACAAATTTACTGTTTAAGTATTATAACACTCGAACAAAGTCTACTTTAGAAGTGGAAGTAAGACCTGACTGATTGTGAGAGTGGCTTCTATGAAAAAGACAGTGTTTTGGCAACAAGATTTAGCAGCTCGAGTGACTATATCTCTTTTAAGAAGTATAGAAAATGTTGCTTTTGAAAATATGTAACCCGCTAGCAAAAGAAGAACAAATAAAACTCTTTTTCAAAAGATTTGTACAGGGCGTGGTCTTGCCAGTTCAGTATATGCCTGCTGGTAGCAACATTGGTGAAGAAAGACACTGAAACGCTTCTTTCACTTGTAATAGATGTCGAAAGTAATTTAAACATAAAATATTATCAGTCTTTAAGAACTTCTTGGGCTATTCTGATTTAAAGATGGGGTTTGACTTGAAAAATAGCTAAAGGAATGTATTTATTTCTGAGATTCTACTGGCTGTTGTAATATTACACAATAGTTGAAAGATGGGGTTTGGCTTATAAAGATGTCTATCAGTGTGTTTGGTATTGGTAATTTTGTCGCGCGTGTATTCCGCTTAATTTTATAGCTTTTTTACCTGTACTCTAGATTCAGGAAGGTTAATTTTCATTGCCACTTCTTCCCTCATGAAGATGTCAGGATAGCGAGTTTTGGCAAATAGCTCTTCTAGAATCTCCAGTTGAACTTTGGTGAATGTTGTTCTTTCCCTTCGTTGTTTTCTCGGGTAGCCTAAGGTAATAGAAAATGGTACATGTTTTAATTACAAATGCTTCTTGTTTGTCAAACATTTACTTTTGTGTATTATTAGAAGTTTAGACCAAATAGATATTCATCAACATTTACCTTGCATTTGAAAACTGAGATAGTTTTGAGAAACTATCTTCGGAGCTGAAACTTTCGGCTTTCTTTGAGCTGGATTGTAACCTTTCTAACTGTTTAATTTCTCTTCTCTGTTCTAACAAAACGCCCAATTCACGGATAAACTTTTGTCAACAGTTTAGATTGCAGTTTAGATTGCAATGCTTCTTTGTGGTAATACAAGTAGCTGTCTGAACTGTTTCTTAAACTGTTAAATTTACTTTAAACCCCTTTAGCTATAGCTGTTCTTTATAGTGTTGAAGTGGAGCTAAAACATCAGAGTAAAGTATACTTTGTCTCAGAACTACGTGATAATCAATTTTTGTTCTGGAGAAAATAAATTCCCTAGAATATGTATAACCTCGAGGTTCATCCTCTTTCACTTGGACACACGTCGGCCTATCTGTAAATCTTTACTGTAAGAGGAATCGTCTTGTACTTCACTTAAACACGCTTTGTCATTGTTCTACTCAGTGAGTATTTAAGAGAAGCTTACTCGGTAGGTCTCTGTGACAAAGCGGGCACACGTTCAATCCCTTCACTCTTCAGTACGTATGCGTCACGGCCAGTTAACATCATTTAACCAATACTGCATGGTATCGATAAGTCACAACTCCAGCTGTTTTCTGACTGTCATTTTCTCATGAAATTAAGAGAAAACTAAGCAAGGTATAACAGTGTTCTTTCCTTTCTACTCACACTGTTTTTCATAGTCTATAGTGTTCTATGCCTAGAGTTCTGAGTTGGTTTCTTTGCTCTAGCTACTCTGGGTTAGCTAAAATGTCAGCTTTGCATGCTTTTTTAATTCTACTGAACATTCTAACACTGATAAATTGGTCATCTTGCTTCTTGTTTTCTATACTTTCTATTATATATTCATTCATTCATTCATGTTCAGTCGGAACTGTGAAATGGAGCAATTAACTAGCAAAACAGTATTTTATTTAAACATTAACACGTAAATTGTATTCTGCATTCTAGGCCGGATTTGACCGTAGAATAGCAAACTAAGTCAACAATATTTCGTGCGTTCGGTAAAGTGTAATGAAACTCCGATTTATATTCCTTTTAGGCAAACTTAACTCAGGAAACGTAAAATAAAACATTGTGTTCCTCAACAAAGAACCAAAGATCTAAGTGATGTTTAGAATGGCCATTCGTCGATTCGAGTCTATTTCCAACATGAATTGTTGATAGAAATGTTTTCTAAGAGAGTAATGCAAATGAATTAGTCCCAACTAAACTGGTATCTATTTTGGTGCGGTACTGATTCAGAAATCCTTAAGTTGCTTCTTCGTAAGTGTTTGTGTATTTTTATAGCGATAAGATTATTAAATGGACGTTTAATTGTGATAAAATTCCCAAGCCTCACTATTTGACAGGAATAACACATACCGTACGGCGGCACCATAGGCCCAAACATCTCGGGATTTCGCGGTGCAAAATTTACGCCACCGACAGGATAGGGCGAATAATGGTTCAGAAATCCAGCCATGTTGTTCTCTGTTGCTCTCTTGGAGTGTGCTGCAGAGGAGAAGCAAAACAAAACTGATGAAGTAGTTGTCCCTTATTTCCTACCCCACTTGGCATCGACCCCCTGTGGCCTGTAACTGTCAACTTATTAGTACAATAGTGCAGAGACAAATCCGGTTGAACTGTCACTTGTCCAGCGACAGAACATTAGAACAACAAGAGGAAGTGATAATGACTGAAGGATTTGTATATACTTAGACTGATCAAAATTTGGGAGCCGTTTATTTTGAAAACCAATCACAAGGTGTTGGATTCACTTGGGGCTGGTTGCTGGCTGAAGATCTATGTACGTATAGGTTGTCAAGAACTCCACGCGTCGCTGAAATTACTACCTTTTACTCATATAAAGCAATGTGGGAGGTAAATAACCCACTGTTGCAGACAAAAAAGAAAGCCGCAAATAAAGAAAAAAATTCCGCACCGTGGATTAAGTCTGTCACGTTATCACGAATACAAGGCTCAAAATTAGGGAAATTATGTATTTTTTCACAAAGTTGACAAAACTTTCCGAAGTTTTACTAACCATAATGAACAAAAATTGACCGGTTTTCTTGCAGTGCCGCCTTCTTTGAGTGCCACTAAACTAAATCAATTTTGTCTTTGATCGTTTTGATGATTTCGCCATAAGTGATTGAAGTAGCACAAAAATAACAATCAGCCACATTAATGATTTGTTACGGCTAATTTAAATGGGGTTGTTTTGCTTCCACGGATAATTGAGAAATTATGTCGAGAAATAACGGCTGGGGAAACAACAATGATTTGTAATTATCGCAACAATATTTCCCGAGAGTATGAGGCACTTTCATGAAACCGCCCGGCAAACCGCTTTAAACCAGTAAGATTAAGAAAGTATTCTGCAAAAAAGTTGACGAAAATTTCAAAATATGTAAGTAAATACGTAATTTTGTCATGTTTACACTAGCTTTCCATCACTTTTACCAATGCAAAACGTTTGGTTTAATTTTGAAGTGAAAATTGATTAGGAGTTCGCTTTTATTTTCAGTTTGACTTGTTCATCAGGATTGGCAGTGCATAGGCGTAATCTGCAATGTAACGTTATGATTTATTAGCTTTTTCAATGAATCTAAGGCAATCAGAAGACAGAAAGCGGGATCATAAAAGAAACGTACGCCAAACCGCTTTATTACCCAATTTTTATCGCGTTTTAATCACTTTTTCATTCCTGTTATGTTGTTGTTTTAGCAATAATTGTGTTTACTGTTATCGTAGACGATGTTTAAATTCTTAAGATATCTCTAACATGATAATAGTTCAAATTATGAGAATAAAGAATGAAAATTATTCCTTGTCCTAGCCAAACATTTGTGTTAAGGAGAGACAGAGTGAGAGAGAGTTTTGTGCAAGGCGGGCCATTGTTGTTAATGTTACATAACTTGTACAAATACATGTACTATATTTCAAGAAAGAGGCATTTACTTGGTCAATGTGTTCTGAAGTGGGCATAGCTTCGACTTCAAACTTAACAAGAAAACTGCGTAAATTAGATCGTGTGTACAACTGAACAATGGTTTACTTAATGCACTATAAAGATAGCGTGCATAAACGTTTTTATCCTAACACATACTCAGAAAGTACTACCGACGCTGCGAAGAATCTATGACTACAGCTTCTATCATATAGAAGAAAAATAAAGTTGATAACTTTTTTAACTGTGATATGTCAAAATCCTGAACAAACGGAATCATTCCGTTATTGCGTTTTCCTTTAGTGTATTACCCAACAACAACAACAACAACAAGAGTTTATTTGTACCACTAATTTCTACATTACATATAATATCAAAATAATTAATACAAAATAAAATATCGGAAATAGCTTGCGCTAAAGAAGGGTCGCACAGTTTGTCTCAAAAGTCTTTAAGGCGTATAAACTTGGGATAATCTACCTTTAGTGATTTTAGTCAACCACACCAAGAAGTACTCGCCTAAACTTGCGTGTTGTTATGATCTAGTACTAAACTAAGCTTATACTATAAATACGATCGTGCGTAACTTTCATGTAAACTTTCGATAGTTCCGTGACAGCATTAACCGCCGAGACGGGGCTTAGATAGACTGGGACGAATTTTGTCCACTAAAGGCACTAATACCTGGAATACCGAATTCTTCAATCAACCACAAAATCACAATTACAAGTACTTCACTGTGTTTAAAGTTTTTAAACTTAATAGCATATTTTCGAAAAAAGAGACAAAGAGAGACAGAGAGAGAATAAAAACTGTCGACCAAGAGAGAACGTCTTTTTTAGAACAGCTAAACAATTTACTGGGCTGGGAAACACTTAAGTTTCAGGGTGTGGTTCTGTTTGTTATACGTCATACACGCAAGTCTAGTAACTTTGGTCTTTGCTCAAATGTGTATTTTATTTTATTTTATTTTTTCATATTTTGTTTTATTTCACTTTATTTTACGATTTCTTTTACTGATTTCACTATTTTCTCATTTCTACATTCAAAAGAACAGAAGAGACTTTTCAATACTCAATGAGATTGCATAACTTCTCAACAAGTGGACAAAGACACAACTCAATTGAACTATCTTGATGAGTACATTGTGTCCATACTGGTTGTTTTAATGTCTTAACTTATTGTCGTATTTTTTTAAAAAGAATTTAAATACTAAAATTTCGTCCTTAAGAATGAAAGGTTAATCTAGCCCTCAGCCAAGTTCCAGTGGTAGGTGTTTCCCAACATTCTTGTCCCGGCAGAAATAACTGACAAAAATAGTGACAAACCCACCGATTTACAGATTATTTTTCTATTATGCACGCTAAATGGGTATAACATAGTATTTGCTGGTTCAAAGGTTGAAAGGTTTATTGTTTCCACAAAGAATGTAATATAAGTAGTGGGTGCAAGGGTAATAACACCTAAAGGGTAAAACAGAAGTCCCTTGCACCCAGTGCAAAAAATACAGCCTTTTGGCGCATGTGTAATGAATACCTGACAAGAAATATCATACGTTAATAGTTGTCTTTCCTTCCAAACAAATCGACAGAAGAATCCAAATGGAAAATCTTGATGTTGGGGTGGGATACTTTTTTCCTTTTTTCCCTGCATTGCTACAATGTTATATAATTTCAATAACTGGAATATTTTGAACGTTTACATTTATACTAAAAGATAGAGTAAACGACCACCCGACTGTATGTCTTGGACAAGGTCAGAATATAGTTCTTTACTATCCGATTATGACTGCTGCCATAACCCTCAATGTTAAAACCATTTCCTGAGCTAATAAACTAAACACTATTAAAAAGGAGAAAAAAAATGGATTTAACGTCAAAGCTTGGCAATCTTAAAGTAAAAAGAAATTGGAGAAGAAAGTATTCAAGGATTAAGGAATCTTGAAATCAAAATCACGTACCCACGCTTGCGTGCTCTTTTGAAGCTAATCTCGGAAGAAAAGCCTCGCCTAAAGAATATATTTCGTGAAAGTATGTTTCCTCACCACTGGGCAAACCAGTTACAGGAAATATTAGCCACTGATTCCTCTTAAACTAGTGGATAATACTTTCTGAGTATGTGTTAGGATAAAACGTTTATTCACGCTATCTTAGTGCATTAAGTAAACCATTGTTTAGTTGCACACACGATCGAAGTTACGCAGTTTTTTCAGTGTTGAGTTCGTCAAGTTTGAAGTCGGAGCTATGTCCCAACACAATGACCAAGTATTAAAATTTAGAATTTAGTCAGTTGTAGCCGAACTTGTCGTTAAACGGTCCACCTTGCGTAAAACTCTCTCAGTCTCTTTCTCTCTCTCTCTCATACATGCACACACACACACACGGCTTTTTCTTCAGCTTCTTTTCCCGCAAAAAATACACAAAATTGGAAACACCAACAAACAAAAGCAACAAACTCAAGCCTTTCGACAGTTTACCAAGTACCAGGCAACTCGATCAAATATGACTCATTTTATGACGACATGTGAATGTATCACTGACCTAGCCAGCTTTAGTTTGACAAAACAGCCAAGAATGTCACCGAAGGAATATGGTCAGTAGTGACCTGACTGTACTACTACTAACCTCATCTTTTGTAAGAGTCATTGAAGATACACGCATAATTTTTGCTCATTTTAGTATTGATGTTAAAAAGAAGCCAATCGTAGCACTGTGTGATTTATGCAGCCGAATCGATACACAAGATACAGTACTCAGCTATAATGTTTTCATGAATCATGCGGGTAACTAGAGGTTGTTTAGTACTGAAATCCGTATTTCCAAACTTAAAATTAAATACGAGGTTATAAATATTTTATTTGAAGGCGAAACTTGTACAGACAGAATGGCCAGTAGATAATAGAGATTGCAGTGTACTCGGGACTTTGTAATTGTGTACAGCTTATTCAGTTCAATTTAGTGATATTTCCTTGTAGGAATACATCTTGCAATGCATGATATGCTTTCTGGTTAACTTTTCAACTTTGAGTCAAGAGAAATAAACTGATTTGACCAACAAATACTTGTTTTAGCTTCGAATGAATCGGTCCATCTCCGGGGTCCACCTCACTTTCTCCCAGACTTGATTTATGAATTATTATTTTACACGGGGAAAATCCTTCCTCAAGTTTAGTCGGATAGTTCCATCTTTACTTCAAATCTTTCTTTAGTCGGCAAGCTATTCAGATTATCTTGAATTGAAGTCAAAACTTCAAGAAGTATTTGTAGCTCGAAGTAAGTTCCGTGTCATTGTGATAGACTAATGTTCTGTGGTTTTCTGATCCTTTAATCGGCTATAAATTGTGAAGTAAAATTTTCGTGGTGCCGTCTGCATTTTTTAATTTCAAGTAGATAAATAGGCTTCTAACTTTGCAGTAGAATTCAAATCAATCATATTATGAGACTCGTTATTAAAAGCAGTTAGCATTTGGCGCCATAGCTAAACATAATTCAGTTTAATCTTATGAAACAGAATTATAAGACATAAGCCCTCGAAAGCTAAATGATTTTTTTTTATTTGAATCACGCAGCGCAATAGCAATTTAGGCGGGTAAACAAATCAGTTACCGCTGCTATTTGGAGTAAATTTAATACTTTATGCTAAGAAAATCTTAAATGTTCTCCAGTTTGGATGAGTTGAAGGTCTTGAAGCAAATCGGTTTAGGTTCTCTGAGGTTTCTTTATTTACTTGAGCCAAAGTAACAAAATCCAAACAATACTGAAATTATTTAATATGAACAACTAAAATGTGAATGCTGTCTTTATCCCGATAAATTACAATCCGAATTCTTAAACAAATGTAATAACACATGTAATAACAAATGTAATAACACATGTAATAACAAATGTAATAACACATGCCAAGTTCACCTGCATTTGAAATACAAGTTGTTGTTTCTTTTTTTTATTTATGACATTTGCTGCAGATGGAAGGCAGCGGGAGCGCAGACAATTCCCTTCTGGGCCTTGCTCCCTCGGTCAGCGAGTCGTAAAATAAAATATGGTGCAAGCTGGGTCAGTGTGTGAAAATGTACCCTGTCCTTGAATTATTTCACAATAAGATTGACAAATATAGTAACTACAATCAATTCAAAGTACTAAGTGATTTTTGTATTCAATAGAGATAGATTTATCGGTTGACTGATATCTTTTCAGAATATTTCTTTACAGTGCAGAAACTATTCAATTAATTAAATACACAGTAAGTAGTCCGATTTTATCTCCGTCATGTAAGGAAGGCTCTGGATACAGTTAATTGAAACATCTAGATACTCCTTTGTAATAAATATATAAATCAGCACTGAGTAAAGTTCTGTGTTGATGGGTGTATCTCCGAAAATTCCAAACACGAAAAAGGCTTAAATTCCTGTGGAATTGTTTAATTTTGTGGCAAACTCAGCAGAATATCTGTTCTGTCCATTTCTGGAACTTACTCGAACATCATTACCTGCACGTGCATGACTGGCAGTGTTTGGCTTCGCTTCATGCTAGTAGTAGTAGTACTAATTTTGTTCTCTCCTTCAAGTGACCTCTTAACGGAACTTTTGTCATGAGCTAAGTTAAATGCCTTTATTGATAATTATTATATCCTCTTACGGAGCGATAAACTGAAATTATTTCAGTAAACGTTTTCATTAAAGTACCGACCACCAAACAATTCCTTCGTTTAGTGCCAGTCTATTAAAGTAGTCTGAAATTTTGAGGCCCGCTTTCATTTTCTACAGTCTCGCGGTCGAATATAGTTTCCAAAGATCATTCATGTCAGTGCGAAGGTAGCCTGAAACCTCGCCTTTCGTGGCTGAGGAGGACGTCTGATTTTCAGGCACTGAAGTGCGAATGTCAGTCTTTCATAGATGTATTGAATTCTCAAGCAATCTGACAAGACCATTGGGAGAAGCTTCACCATGCTGCAAAAGTCTGAATATTTTTATTCGCTTTGCTACGGGTTAACTGAACCGCTAATTATTAGTAGGTTTTTCGATTAGCCAGATTACTTCATTTTAAGAAAAATGTAAACATTCGGCGAAGCAAGTGATTTCGCAGGCTTCAATCGAACAAGTGGATTCCCTCACAGCTGACACACGAAAATAAATATACTCACCGAAACCAAATCAATTTAATCCACGAAAAAAGAAACGGCTGTGCTATTGTGAGCTGATATTTGCACAGATCCCTTGCTAATTCCCCCGGTAAATCCTCGGACGGCTTTACGTGAGAAAGAGAGCCGTACTATTAGTTTACTCATGTGCTTGTTTACTTTAAAGATTCCTGTCCTGTAATCAAAAGAAAAGCCTGGATAAACACGAAAAATTCTGCATAAACAAGAACCGTATTGCAGTCACTAAACCAACAGCGCCGTTGAGAGCGAAAGGCGTGAAACTTGAGCAATATCAATATTGATATGTTGCTTTATTTAGTCTGAGTTTATGTACAGATACTACAGTATGTTCTCATCTGACTTTTACATTTGCTCTGTGGTTTTTTTTTTATTGAGTGGTGGGTGTAACCATATTTCCTGTTCAATACTTCACAATCAAACAGTGACATTAACGTACCTAATATTTTTAAAGACATGAGCCTGTGTTTTAAGGCAAGAAGAACGCCTTGAAGATGCTCATGTCCGCTTTTGTAGTCTTAACTTTTAGCATTTATATTATTAGTCAACTCGTTTGAACTCAATTCTGACTAAAGCCGTGTCCCTATCATTCTTCACGTCAGAGCTCTGCTGGGAAAGTGGGATTATGGTCTATCTTATTAGCAACTTCGATGGCAATTGCACGATGTAGTTACGTGGAGTTCTGCCAATGATAGTTTGCAGAACTCGTGCGCTATAAATTGCGTCAAACTTTTTCACAACTCCAAGAGCTTATCGCTGTTAAATTCCGCTAGGTTGAAAAGCTATGTAGGACAAACCCTCCCAGGCTCGCTAACACAATGAAATTATTTTAATCGTTTAAAAACCATTAACCTGAACGCACTGATATGGTGTACGTTGGAGAGACTTGTGCAATTCAGTAGAATTCGACCTTACAACGATGACCTCTGCCCTCTTTTCCCGTAGGACACGTGCGTGCATATATAATATTTCCTCGTAGACTTACTTTTGTAGACTACGAGTAGTCCCTATTTTTTCCTCTTGAGATCGTCGAGTG